>JBAKBP010003941.1:42500-144261 GCA_037953745.1 Lithodes maja | reverse complement strand
TGCAGGAAAACTTGGGGTAACTCCTGGAGCATCCTGTACCTCATCAAAAGGGGTTACATCAGGGTCAATGACTTCATCAGCAGCCACATCCTGCCAGTTGAAAACATAAAATCCGTCCTTCTGGCGACGCTGACGAGGAGCTACAGCGGGGGCAGCACGCCCACGAACTTTGGCGGCGCGAACCCTAGGGCGGCCAGGAGGGCGACGGCGCCCAGGCCCAGCCCGGCGGCCAGCCAGGCGGCCAGGGCGGCCAGGAGCACGACGGCCCTGGGCAAAGCGTCTGGGTTGAGGGTCGTCGATGTCCATAAATTCGTCATCGTCGTTGTCGTCAGAGCCGTCATCTTGCCCTGACGGTGGACCCAGGTAATCATGGCCAGAGTCGTCTGTGAGGTGCCCTTCATCTTCAGAGCCCCCCTCATACTCTTGCGGGGAACGAATGATGCGTGGGCGGCGTGTAGGTCGACGAGGTGGGGAAGGAGTGGGAGGTGAGGCTCTGTCATCTTCATACAGAGGTTCGGGGCTCCTTGGCCTACGACGAGTCTTAGACAGCACTGGTTCAGTGTCTGTAGGTGCAGGTATGGATGCGAGGTCAAACACATCATCAGGAACCTCTGTTGTAGGCTGGAGAGGTGGGGTGGACCCTGGGGAAACTTGCGGGGGCGTATGGCTGGGAGCGGCAGGGGTGGAAGCCGCAGGGGTGGAAGCCGCGGGAGCCTCGAACAAAGAGCGCCTACTTGTAGCTCCTTTTTTGACATATTTTCTCCCTTTTCCCTTTTCTTTAGTAGTATGTCTCCTCTCGGGGGAAATAGGGGGTAAATAGGACGAAAGTGGGGGTTCCTCAACCCTAGGCAGTGCTGGTGGTGGTGGGGAAGAATGGCGGGAGCCTGGGGCAACTTGGGTGGCGTGGGTAGATAAGGAAGACAATGGCGGGTCAACCTCGGCCTCACGCGCAGCCTCACTGGCACCCTCACGCACTGCTCCCTCACCAACTTTTAGGGCCTCTTTCCTGGCTGCCGCGGCCGCCTTCTTGAGAACTTGTTTCTTATAGAAACGTATCTTGAATGGGGATTTAGCTGGCGAAGGGCTAGGTGTCGTGTCACTCAACCTAAACTTGGCAGTCGACCTAGTGCTGTCCCATTCGCTCACTCTCACTAGACTCTCATCACCTTGCACAACTATGTCACGTTCAGTACTATCATCACTTTCATCGTCATGCTCAAATCCAAGAAAAAGCGCGTCTCTTTCACGGATTTCTTCTATATCGTCAAAATCTTCACTATAGTGAGACTCGTAAGACTCGGAGCTATCACTGCCCAAGTCATCACCACTTTTTTTGCCTTCACCACGTTCATAACTCCTCAAAGCTATTTCAATACCTCCGGGAGTCAACGCATCTTGTGCGTGCATTTGCGTTAGGGCGCGACGAACATGGGCAGGCGTCGAAGGGAGTGTGGAATCGGACACAAGGGAATCACTTTTTGGGCTAGTATCCATGTTGGCGGCAGGGTAGAGACTGGCGTACATGCTGTCTGGTAGCGCCGCCTGGTGACCACGGAGCAAAATTTGTACGCGCGCCATTCGAAAAGCACTCACGCAAGCAATGGTACAGTGTTGTACCACCCGGGTTCCTCGGGCCAAACCAAAATGGTACAGTGTTGTACCACCCGGGTTCGAAGGGTTAATGCTCATAAGGTTAACCCAAACATGTTCGCACACAAGTGTTAAATAACCCGCCGGGTAACGAGACATAATACTCAACGACTACAGCTCGCTACGCGGTGGGGTTTCCTAAGTAAATGATTTCAGAATATCTTAATTTGTCCAAAAGATTTATGAATACCCTCTGACATAATATATAAAGACCAGCATGGCGTTTATAACTGATTAAGTCTTTCCGGTGGTGTTTGTTTCAAGATTCAATTTTTGAAAAAAAAAAAAAAAAAAAAGACGCCGGCCGCCGAATTATCTCGTAGATCAAAAACTGGGAAGCCTGACAAATATACGAGATCTAACTTCTCCCGAAGTATCTTTTTTAGATCGCCGTATGTTGAAGGCGGCGATACAAAACGTATCCCTCAATTGTCTGGTTAACTAACTGAATTGTAAATTCGTTATTCCCACCCCTCCAGGGAGCACCCGCCGGGTGTGAATATTAGTTTAAAAAACGTTAACCCCAAATACGCCGTAAGCTGAAGGCGGCGATACAAAACGTATCCCTCAATTGTCTGGTTAACTAACTGAATTGTAAATTAGTGATTCCCACCCTTCCAGGGAGCACCCGTGAATATTAGTTTAAAAAACGTTAACCCCAATTGTGCCTTAAATTGCCGTATGTTGAAGGAGGCGATACACAATGCATCCCTCAATTGTCTGGTCAACTAAACTGAATTTTGTAAATTCGGTCATCCCACCCTACCAGGTTGCACCCGCCGGGTGATTTAAAGTTTAAAAGTTAACCCCAATTGTTCCTAACCCCACATCTTTGTAAAAGATCGCCGGGGAGGAAATACAACAACAGCATAGTTTTATATTGGCTTTGCAAAACCGAAAAAACTACAAACAACACGTGTCCATATGAACACTGTTAGATGGGTACAGCCAACCCGCCGGGAATCAGAAGGAGCCTGAAACAGGCACCCCAGAGATGCAGTCCTGGGGAGCCACAGACACCCACTCGCCGGGGAAACAAGCCTGTTTTTAAACCACGCGTGGCCAAAACTCGGTAACCAGCCGGGTTTTTTTCATGGTGTAACCGAGAAAAACCCGCCGGAAATAACCCACCCCGTCCAGATACCACCTGAACGCAACACAGGACCGAGGCATAGCCAAAACACAACTAACGCCAGGCCCAACATAGTCCGTAGAATTAGCCAATACACAACTAACCCAGGACACATAAATAGTCTGTGGAATTAGCCAATACACAACTAAACCAGGACACACATCACACAGTAGTACATATTTAGAAAATAAATCAATAACACTTGTATATGTGGTAAAGCTACGAGAGGCTGGCTAGGCCTAGGCAGACGGATAATATTAACATGTCGGAATATAAACAAAAAGCACTGAATTATATCACAACAGGAACCACCGCCAACACACCACTGTAGCAAATACTTTCGGCAAAGGGAAGAACTGACTCGGGACCCAGAAAAAACTTCACTAAGTGAAGAAAAATACGCTTGGAACGTCAGCAAAAATACGCTACCTCATCAGAAAGATAAAAGGAAGCAATAACGCGTAATGAAAGCCGCCTGCATCACAAAGCTAGCTAACTGTGACAAAGTTCACCTGTCCACAACCGGACCACGAGGGTACATCCGAAATAGATGCCCCAAACACACGACCCAAAATACACTGCACTGCGGGCAACCAGCCCAGGACACTCCTGCTACGCATATCCTAACCTTACTCGATACATCCCGGAGTAAACAAATGAGAAAAAACTCACTAGGGACGCAGCAAATGCGGAACCAGCGGAGCGTGGAGAGACACGTCCGGGCCGGCTGACCGCAGAGCAGAGAAGGAAGAATGACGCCTGAATCAGCGTCTGGTCAAAGATCCACACAAGTACATCCACGATATGATGGAAAGCTTATTGGATAGTTATTCTTATTTTCTTTTTGTTTTTTATTTTTTACGAAGTTTTTTCGTAGTGAGAACCCAATTCATAATGACTGAAGCCATGAGTGAGGTCGCGTGCGCTCATGATGAAGGCTCCTCAGATTTTAAATGCTCTGCGCGGTAGATTCAAACTACGGCGGATTAGTGTTTGAAGAGGATGCCTTATGTAATAGGCATGTTCGTCAATGATGGAGGGGCCACTAATAAATATATAGATATAGATTGCATTTTTTTTCTGGGGGTGGCCGACTCGAGACAGAGGCCGAACAGGGACAACATAACACAATAGAAAAACAATGAACACACACAAGCAAAACACAAATTCACCCAGAAGACCCAGAGACCAGGGATCACTAAAGTCCCTACAGCACTCCCCCCGACCCCCGAAATTAGCAGTGCGAGTTTCAGCTTTTGTCTAATAATTTCCCTTAACCCTTCCAGCCCGGCTGTCCTTTTATAAGGACACTGCAGCAGATGGGCAGGACCCCGGGTGTCCTTATAACAGGCAGTAAGCTTGAAAGCCTATTCAGCTTGGTCTGAACGCTGTGCGTCCGACGCATGTAAACAAAGCCGGTCATTGCATCACCGCACCTTCGAAAACAAGAAGGAGACGTCGGATCAATGTTGTTGTTGTTGTTCCCCTGGCTGTCTGGCTGAACAGCCCCAAGGTCTCGAGCAAGGCCAAGGCCATAAATGAGCGCCCCCACAAAACCCTCCCTGCTTACCACTAACAAAGCCCGGGTGACCGAAGCCACTCCAAGGCAGGGAGCTGAAGAGGGTGCGGAAACGCCCGGGAAACCAAAACCCCACCCAAGGCCCTGTGCCCCTCAGCAATTATGAAGGGAAAGTTGAGGGGCAAGGGAAAAATGTGACGCTTTGGCTCCCAATCTGCCAACTTCTAGGTTGGCAGTAGGGAGGGCAATCCACGGAAAAGACGCAGTCACTTGAGATCTAGAAGATATATAAGTAAAAGGAACAGTCAGAGTAAGCTATGGGTATGGCAGAGAACGCTCAGCTCTCACTCTGATAGACCAGCCCATCACCAATCAATGTTGTTGTATGGTATGACGAAATTAGTGTCTGAAAAGTTCCGATATTGTCAACATCGCGGCAAAATTCGTTCCACGGAAATCGTCATCACAACTGAACCAGTTGACTTACAGAGCTCTTCTCAACGCCAGTCTACAGATTGGAAACCGCACTACGTTTAGAGATGCGTGGGAAATTTCTAGCAGTTAAAATAACAAAGATACGGTAGCCTAGGCCTAGATGTTTTTCGGCCAAATCGCCCGGGTACCCCACACTGTCCTTAGGAGGGCGAGCCCGGGCGGGAAGGGTTAAGGGGAGATGAGCCGGTTTTCTGGACCACTTTCTCCCTCATGTTTAGCCCCATTAGTTTTCAGATATTAAGATGTTTGCCCCATTAGTTTGGCGATTTTAAGACCTTTCGCCCCATTACTTTGTCAATATTTAGACCTTTTGTGCTATTTAGGTGTCAATTTTTTCCCTGGCGAATGATAGTGAGCCTGTAATGTTGGAAGAACCGGCCTTTGGCCGGGAAATTTTTCTACCGAAAAATGTACAAATTAATCTAGAAGGGGGATCTAATGGATGTTTTTTTTTTAATTTGATGGAGGTCTCGGGAGGAAACTAGAAAAATAATGAATACATGCAAACATCGCCCAAAATGTGAACCATCCCCCCTTCATAACCCTAAAGTTCCTAAACACCACTTCACCGGTACTATACTCTGTTTCTTTACAGCTGGCGAAAATTTGAACCCCTTAGCAGCTAATTTCTCGATACTTGATGGAAATATATGAAACTACTATGTCTCTGCATCATATTAACCCTTGTCTAGCGGGGTGTTTTGGGCTCATTTGGGCATATTCAGGCCCTCCTGCATGATAAATCAAGCATCTGCATGAAAAAAAAAAAATTAGCAAAAATATAGGTTTGACTCCTGTAAGGAGATAAAGAAAACCTAATATTTAGTGGTGGCCCCGTAATCATTGACGAACATGCCTATTACATAAGGCATCCTCTTCAAACACTAATCCGCCGTAGTTTGAATCTACCGCGCAGAGCATTTAAAATCTGAGGAGCCTTCATCATGAGCGCACGCGACCTCACTCATGGCTTCAGTCATTATGAATTGGGTTCTCACTACGAAAAAACTTCGTAAAAAAGAAAAAGAAAATAAGAATAACTATCCAATAAGCTTTCCATCATATCGTGGATGTACTTGTGTGGATCTTTGACCAGACGCTGATTCAGGCGTCATTCTTCCTTCACTGACATATCAAGTAAACCAAAATCCTTAATACATCAACGAATGGGAAGGGGATGGTCGGGAGGGCCCCAGTCGTCAATGATTACGGGGCCACTACTAAATATTAGGTTTTCTTTATCTCCTTCTATCTATCTATCTATTGCCTGACGCCGTGATCCCCGAAGGGGTGGCCACGAACGAACCGCCCCCATGCACCTCTGTCCCCAGTCAGTCGACGCCCCTCCCCCCAACCAGCACCGCCTTCATTCATGTAGTTCCTCACTCCATCCTTCCACCTCATATTCGGTCTACCTCTCCCCCTCTGTCCCCTCCACCTCGCTCTCGTACACCCTCTTAGTCATTCTCTCGCTTTCCATACGTTCCATATGCCGAACCATCTCAAGTTGTTCCTTTTCACACTTTCCAGCACATCTACCTCCACACCACACCTCCTTCTTACTTCCTCATTAGTCTGTCTATCCCTCCATGTAATTCCGCACGCACTCCTTAAGTAATTCATTTCCACTGCTCTCACTCTTGGTCTGAGTCTCTCAACCAACGTCCATGCTTCGCTTCCGTAAGTCAGTGTCGGGATTACCACACTGTCATGCAAGGACTTCTTCACTTCCATACTGACCACCCTATTTCTTGTTACTGCTTTTAGCGTTCCTACAACCCTCTTCCCCTGTTGTACCCTCTCCCGCACCTCTTCATCCATAGTCCCATCTTTACTCAACACACTGCCCAGATACTTAAAAGAGTTGACGATCTCCATAGCCTGACCGTTCAGCTTCACCTCACACTCTGTGACTTCACCCCTTTCGAAGACCCATAACCTTGCTCTTCCCGTATTTACCTTCAAATTCCGTTTTTCGCACACTGTTCCAAACTCATTTACCAGACCCTGCAACTCCCATTCATTATCACTCATCAGAACTATATCATCCGCAAACAGCAGTATAGGTAGCTTCCACTCAATTCCCTCCCTTTTCAGCGATACACCAACATCCACTGCTCTTGATAGTATTTCTTTCATAACTCCATCCATATATACAGTAAACAACCACGGGGGACATCACACACCCCTGTTTCAAACCAACATTCAGGTCAAAGAACTCGCTCTGCTCACTCTCCACACGTACTGCCGCCTTTGCACCCTCATACATGCTCTTCACTGCTTTCAGCAACTTGCCCTCTACTCCGTATATTCTAAGTACTTTCCACAAACCTTCTCTATCCACTCTGTCCATAGGCCTTCTCCAAGTCCATAAAGGCAACATACACCTTTTGTTTCTTCTCCAGATACTTCTCCACAACACAATTCAGGGTAAAAATCTGATCTACACATCCTCTTCCCTTCCTAAAGCCTCCCTGCTCGTCGCCTATCCATTTCTCCGTTCTCACTCTCACTCTCTCAATCACTACCCTACTGTATACCTTCCTACTACGCTTAGAAGACATATTCCTCGGTGGTTACCACACACTCCTCTTTCCCCTTTGCCCTTATATAGGGGGACTATTATGCCAGTCTTCCAGTCATCGGGTGCACTCCCCTTCTCCATGCTAGTTTGCACATTTTCCATACCCATTCTATCACTATCTCACCACCATACCTCAACATTTCCCCACACACTCCATCTGTTCCTGGTGCTTTCCCCAACTTCACTCTTTCATGGCTTCCCACACTTCTGACCTCCTGATCCCCACCTCCTCCTCCACTACTTCTCTTCTTCTCCCTCCCATACCATATCCAGCTATGTTTGCTGGCTCTTCATTCCTTTCATTTAGCAACTCACTGAGTAATCCCTCCATCTTTCGACTCTCTCTTGCTTCTCGGCTAGCATTCTCCCATTCTTATCTTTCACACCTTACTGTTTCCCTTGCTACCTTCCCTAACTTTCTTGACTTCTTCCAGAACAGTTTCTACTCTCCCTCCATTTTACACTCAGATTCCTTCCAAATTCCTCATCTACTCTTCTCTTACTTTCCTTCACTACTCTCTCACCACCCTCTTACTCTCCACGTACCTCGCTCGTTTCTGTCTCTCGGAATCTTCATTCCCTCTACTACCCAACCACTCTCTATATGCTTTCTTCTTTTCTTCCACAGCTATTCTTACCTCTTCTGTCCACCATGCTGTACCTTTCACTCCCCTTCCCCTCTTCTCCTCACTCCACACACCTCCTCACATGCTGCACAGATCTCATCCTTAAACACCTTGCTCATCTCCTCCACTTCCTCCATAACTTCCAGGTCGAACCCACCTAGTCGTCTTTCCACTGCTCTCCTGTACTCCTCCCTGACTTCCTCCTCCTGCAACCTCTCCACCCTCCTCACCATTCCACCCTCCTCTCGCCTCCCTCCCGCTCTCCTCACCCACTTCTTTTGTATCCTAACCTTAGCTACCACTACATAATGATCAGACAGACCCCCTCCAATACCCCTATACACCCTAGCATCCATCACAGATTTCTTCATTCGTTCATCCACACATACATAATCAATCAATGACTTTCGTTCCACCACTGTCTTATCCTTCATTGTCAACATCCGTTTCCACGTGTACCTTACAGGAGTCAAACCTATAATTTATTAGTGGCTCCTCCATCATTGACGTACATGCCTGATTTCTAAGACTGGAGGGGGACATTCGTAATCATATCATAACTCTAGAAAAGCAGATAATCAAACAACCACATAGTATTCTTACTTTTGTAAAAAAGAGATATTCGGGTGCATAAACTTTATACAGCTTAAATCTTCAAAAAGGGGTACAAGCAGGAGCGTGCTTCAAAGAAGCCTGCTTGAAAAAGGGTTAACTCTGAGACTCTGAGCACAGATCTGCTAGTTAAGAAGGCACCCCACTTAAAGTAAGTGGTGAAAACTAAAAACTTATAAGTTTACATGTGCACATACAAACCCCATTAACTAGTGGATATATTCCTAAAAATATAACCAAACATAAATGAATTCTTGTACATTCGTAGAAGTACTGAACTCGTGTACTTATGCAGAAGTAATTATTGCAAAAGTAAAAGTCGTAGTTGCCACTACCGAGATTTCTCAAAAATCTATTGCTACACAGCCAAAGCTACTTACAACAAGAATTGTCGTAACACTACTATTGGCCTTTAGCACAATTTCCTGCAATGAATACTACAGAGAAATTTTATAATACAATGCCTACAACCAGTATCACAGCTCGTATGTTCCGAACACATACTCCGGAGGGGTCTAGGGTGTCCTATGTCACACTGACTGCACCCTCCCCCCCCCCCCTTTTTTCTTGAAATTAAACAAAACGTGACTAAAAGGGCCACCTAGACCCTCTGCCGTAAAGCTATACATGGCAAGGAAGGTTTGGCCAGAGCTACTGAAAGGTATCGAGGCAAAAACTCCTGATTAGAGGCCCACAACTGTGTGGACGTAATAACTTCCACCGAAAGATTATTAAGGAAACTTAAAGAGGCTGTCCCCTTGCGTAAATCGTGGGTCTTACCCACAACGCCGGGATGCTTCTCTTTAAAGTCCTCGACCAAGAGAGAAGCCAGTGTACGCTCCATCAATCGTTCACCCGGACTTGCGACCCATAAAGCACCCTGGTGATTTAGAGGTGCCACTCTTAAATATTTGGTTAGAGCTTGCACTGGGCAAAAAAGATGGTGCACCTTTCCCCTGTTTAACGCCGGCACCGTGAACTCTGAAAACACGTGTTCACTGTGCTCAATCTCGGCTATGAATCCTGGGGAAGGTGCAATGTGAATACACTCATGAAACCTATCAAACCTGAGGCAATTAGGCGCGTTGCTCATCGCCGCCAGCTCAGATACTCTGTTCCCGGTAGCCAAAGCCATAAGGAATACAGCCCATTTGCAAAATCTGCAATCTTTGGTACATACGGGAACGAGAATAACAACGATGCTTTGTCCAGAGACCATGTAGGCCTGAGCTGACGGGGAGGTGGGCGGAGTTTAAAACCTGCCCACATAAATCACTTTCAGATAAATGTTTCTGCATGAACAGATAAATTAAATAATAAACAACCAACGCCACCGAGGGCACAGTTTGTTTTGTTCGAAGAATCCGAGACGTAAAAGCTTTCCAATGCGATTGAAACTGTCGCTTTGTAGACTGGGTATATTGATTCGTGAATATCTTGGTCACGTCGCTACCATAAGGTGCTAGCCACTTGGCCTCCTGAATGTCCAAAATGAACAAGTCTGCGAGGTTTCTAGGTTGCCAATTGTGTTCTAAGTGGAACAACCCGACCAGGAGGGACACTGGGTGCGGGCACCACGTGTTCAAATGCTGGTACCACACTGCGCCGGCCACAGGGGCGCGATTAGCGAGACTACGCCTCGCTAATCCTGTAGTTTGTTGACTACGTGGCACATTAGAGACGCGTCTGGTGGCGGAAAAGAGATAAATGGAACTCCACCTCTTCTCGTCCGTCATCAGAGCGTCAGGTCCGCCCGCCGGCGTTATCGTCCGGCGGGTGAGGTACGACTGTGAGTATCGCCATACACCATGGCTGTGGCTGTCCCTCGCTTGCGAGCTCGGTATACTCCCTGAACGGGAGCCCTCGTCCGAGTCCCGTAAAGGTTTATGATAATTAAAAGCTCCCATAGCTCATTAACACATTGAAAGCAGAGCTGGTGAGCAAAATCATAAAGTATAGTAATTAATTTAATTTATATTTAATTGTATTAAAATAAATTACTATAAATAAACACAATATTATCATAATATAATCATAGAAAATATATACAGGTATGTATATTATGATTCAGCTATTAAATTATTTCATTAACAAATAAAAATAAGATAGAGCTACCTGAGCTTAACGGCGTTGAACATACAGCAATGAGAGGTTCAAGTGCCGACACGACAGAGACTGGGGGAAAACTACCCCGCCCCCAGGAAGTACCTGGTCACCTGGTGCAACACCGGTAATCCGCCCTGGAAAGAGAATTTTCCGGGGATTAATGCTTATAGGGTTACACCCACAAAATGGTACAAAATATGTGCCTCAAAACCGCCGGTCAACGAACCGTAGCACTCCACCACTACTCTTCGTTGTCCTTTAGTATCATATTAAAGATTTCAGCATATCTTTACCTGTCCAGAAGATTTAAGCATATCTTCTGAATCCTCATAAAGATGAAGCATATCTTTATTAAAGATGAAGTCTTTCAAGTATCCCTTTACACTTGAAACACTAGTAAGATTCCGGCATCTTTTTATCCCATAAAAAGTCTAAGCCTATCTTAATCTCTAATCTGGCGTCACCCAGAAGCCCTCATAGATCGCCGTCTTGAAGGCCATGATACCCTATTGTATCAATCAATTGTTTGGCAAATTATCGCGAATTGCAAATCAGTGAATATAACCACCCAAAGGTACAACCGCCGGGTTTTATATGCAATGTCAAACCAATTGTACCTGCCCCAGACCTCTTTGTAAAAAGGTCGCCGGGAGGGAAAGACTAAACAAACAAACGTCATTGTTACAATGGCTTATTAAAGATTTCAGCATATCTTTTATCTGTCCAAAAGAATTAAGCATAAAATCTTAATCCTCATAAAGATGAAATCTTTCAAGTAACCCTTTACACTTGAAACACTAGTAAGATTCAGGCATCTCTTTATCCCATAAAAAGTCTAAGCCTATCTTAATCTCTAATCCGGCTTCTCCCAGAAGCCCTCATAGATCGCCGTCTTGAAGGCCGTGATACCCTATTGTATCAATCAATTGTTTGGCAAATTATCTCGAATCGCAAATCCGTTAATATAACCACCCGAAGGTACAACTGCCGGGTTTTATATACAAGGACCCCAATTGAAATACGCCTAACGGCCTTATTGGGCTATCCTTAGTTGGAATTATGCAAGGCTGGTACATGTCATATTTATAACATACTATGTGGTACCAACTCTGTAAATTGCTAACTGAATAAATATTATTATTATTATTATTATTATTATTATTATTATTATTATTATTATTAATGTCAAACCAATTATACCTGCCCCAGACCTCTTTGTAAAAAGGTCGCCGGGAGGTAAAAACCAAACAAACAGACAGCATTGTTTCAATGGCTTTGAAAAGCAGAGAAAACCAAGGCCAACAGGTGTCAGCCTGATCACCTAGAAAACTGAGTGGAGCCCCCCTCGACGGGAATAACTCAGGAAGCCTGATCCCAGGCTCGACCATAGAAAACGCAGTTTCTGATGAGCCCTCAAGCGACCAAACTCGTCGGGGTAACTTACCTATTTTAGCCATCCTGACTAAAACTCGGTAAACAAAAACGGTGTTCTCGGAGCAACGAGAAAAACGCCGGAAAGGTAACCCACACTAAACTATACATTACAGGAGGGTGTAATGCATAAAGCAATGAATAACACAGGAAGCCTGCTCCCAGGCTCGACCACAGAAAACGCAGTTTCTTATGAGCCCTCAAGCGACCAAACTCGTCGGGGTAACTTACCTATTTTGAGCCATCCTGACTAAAACTCGGTAAACAAAAACGGCGTTCTCGGAGCAACGAGAAAAAACGCCGGAAAGGTAACCTACACCAAAATTACTCCAGGTTCTGCATAGACCCGCCGGGACCCAGCTCTGGAAAAAAAGAAATTTCCAGGAATTAAGGCTCATAAGGTTAAACATGTTCGCACACAAGTGTTAAATAACCTGCCGGGTAACGAGACGTAATACTCAACGACGACAGCTCGCTACGCGGTGGGGTTTCCCAAGTAAAAGATTTCAGAATATCTTAATTTGTCCAAAAGATTTATGAATACCCTCTGACATAATATATAAAGACCAGTATGGCGTTTATAACTGATGAAGTCTTTCCGGTGGGGTTTGTTTCAAGATTCAATTTTGGAGAAAAAAAAAACTAAAAAAGACGCCGGCCCCCGAATTATCTCGTAGATCAAAAACTGGGAAGCCTGACAAATATAAGAGATCTAACTTCTCCCGAAGTATCTTTTTAGATCGCCGTATGTTGAAGGCGGCGATACAAAACGTATCCCTCAATTGTCTGGTTAACTAACTGAATCGTAAATTCGTTATTCCCATTCCTCCAAGGAGCACCCGCCGGGTGTGAATATTAGTTTTTTAAAAACGTTAACCCCAATTGTGCCCTAAAGCGCCGTATGTTGAAGGAGGCGATACACAATGCATCCCTCAATTGTCTGGTCAACTAAACTGAATTTTGCAAATTCGGGCATCCCACCCTTCCAGGTTGCACCCGCCGGGTGATTTAAAGTTTAAAAGTTAACCCCAAATGGTCCTAACCCCACTTCTTTGTAAAAGATCGCCGGGGAGGAATTACAAAGATCGCGAATTGCAAATCAGTCAATATAACCACCCAAAGGTACAACCGCCGGGTTTTATATGCAATGTCAAACCAATTGTACCTGCCCCAGACCTCTTTGTAAAAAGCTCGCCGGGAGGGAAAGACTAAACAAACAAACGGCATTGTATCAATGGCTTATTAAAGATTTCAGCATATCTTTCACCTGTCCAAAAGAATGAAGAATAACTTCTTAATCCTCATAAAGATGAAGCATATCTTTATTAAAGATGAAGTCTTTCAAGTACAGTATCCCTTTACACTGGAGACACTAGTAAGATTCAGGCATCTTTTTATCCCATAAAAAGTCTAAGCCTATCTTAATCTCTAATCCGGCATCTCCCAGAAGCCCTCATAGATCGCCGTCTTGAAGGCCGTGATACCCTATTGTATCAATCAATTGTTTGGCAAATTATCTCTAATCGCAAATCCGTTAATATAACCACCCGAAGGTACAACCGCCGGGTTTTATATGCAATGTCAAACCAATTATACCTACCCCAGACCTCTTTGTATAAAGGTCGCCGGGAGGTAAAGACCAAACAAACAGACAGCATTGTTTCAATGGCTTTGAAAAGCAGAGAAAACCAAGTCCAACAGGTGTCAGCCTGATCACCTAGAAAACTGTGTGGAGCCCCCTTCGACGGGAATAAACCAGGAAGCCTGATCCCAGGCTCGACCCTAGAAAACGCAGTTTCTGATGAGCCCTCAAGCGACCAAACTCGTCGGGGTAACTTACCTATTTTAGCCATCTTGACTAAAACTTGGTAAACAAAAACGGTGTCCTCGGAGCAACGAGAAAAATGCCGGAAAGGTAACCCACACCAAACGAGACATTTTGCCAGGCAGCTTGGGGAAAAACAACAACAACAACAACGCCGGAAAGGTAACCCACACTAAACTATACATTACAGGAGGGTGTAATGCATAAAGCAATGAATAACACAGGAAGCCTGATCCCAGGCTCGACCACAGAAAACGCAGTTTCTTATGAGCCCTCAAGCGACCAAACTCGTCGGGGTAACTTACCTATTTTGAGCCATCCTGACTAAAACTTGGTAAACAAAAACGGTGTTCTCGGAGCAACGAGAAAAAACGCCGGAAAGGTAACCCACACCAAACGAGACATTTTAACGCATTTTATACAAAGGGTGTGCGCAAAAATAGAGATACAGTCAGGACCCCCAATACACGATTCCACAATGCGCGAAAACCCTAATACACGAGTTACCCCTCGAAAATAACATTAATTAATTAAACATTAATTACGCGAGGTGGTACCACAATACACGAATCGAGAGCTAAGAAGGGGCCAAATCCGCTATTCCCGCTTGATACGCGAGCACGTCTACGTTTCGCGAGGCCCAGGAGTAGCTCTGAAAAAAGAAGAAGACGGGCATACGCCTGCCTTCCCTCCCGCTTACCCTCCCTCCCTCCCTCCCACAGTCCCGCTCAAGCGCTCATAGCCGTGCGGAGTGACCAAACGTTTGTAGTGCCTGCCACTTTTTTCGCCATGCCACGCCAATATAAGAAGATAACACACAAAATGAAGGTGGAAGTGTTGGATCGCAAGAAAAAAGGAGAAGGAAACTGTGCAATAGGCTTGTTAGAGTAAACTGTTCGTACGATTTGGTCAGGGAGGGAGAAGTTGGAGAAAATCGTGAAGTCCTACTGTCCTAGTCCTAGTCCTAGCCTATCTACTACTAATTTTAAGGTAAGGTTTCATATTTGTATTCATTGTTCTTCTTATATATAAGATATAGACTGTACTGTAGAGCCAAAAATGTCGAAAATAGGGCCAAAAATTTCGAAAATAGGCCATAATTGAGAGATGTCACCCAATCTAATTATTCCCATTTAAAGTTAGTTCCACAATACACGAATTCACAATACGCGATGCCTCCTGTCACCCCTATTCTCGCGAATTGGGGGTCCTGACTGTACCTGAACAGGAGGGCGTAATGCATAAAGCAAAAACCGGGGCAAAGGTAGCCATGACAGAGACTGGTGGAATACTTACTCCAGGTTCTGCATAGACCCACCGGGACCCAGCTCTGGAAAAAAAGAAAATTTCCAGGAATTAATGCTCATAAGGTTAACCCAAACATGTTCGCACACAAGTGTTAAATAACCCGCCGGGTAACAAGACGTAATACTCAACGACTACAGCTCGCTACGCGGTGGGGTTTCCTAAGTAAAAGATTTCAGAATATCTTAATTTGTCCAAAAGATTTATGAATACCCTCTGACATAATATATAAAGACCAGCATGGCGTTTATAACTGATTAAGTCTTTCCGGTGGTGTTTGTTTCAAGATTCAATTTTGGAAAAAAAAAAAACTAAAAAAGACGCCGGCCGCCGAATTATCTCGTAGATCAAAAACTGGGAAGCCTGACAAATATACGAGATCTAACTTCTCCTGAAGTATCTTTTTAGATCGCCGTATGTTGAAGGCGGCGATACAAAACGTATCCCTCAATTGTCTGGTTAACTAACTGAATTGTAAATTCGTTATTCCCACCCTTCCAGGGAGCACCCGCCGGGTGTGAATATTAGTTTAAAAAACGTTAACCCCAATTGCGCCGTAAGCTGAAGGCGGCGATACAAAACGTATCCCTCAATTGTCTGGTTGATTAACTGAATTGTAAATTTGTGATTCCCACCCTTCCAGGGAGCACCCGCCGGGTGTGAATATTAGTTTAAAAAACGTTAACCCCAATTGTGCCTTAAAGTGCCGTATGTTGAAGGAGGCGATACACAATGCATCCCTCAATTGTCTGGTCAACTAAACTGAATTTTGTAAATTCGGTCATCCCACCCTACCAGGTTGCACCCGCCAGGTGATTTAAAGTTTAAAAGTTAACCCCAATTGTTCCTAACCCCACATCTTTGTAAAAGATCGCCGGGGAGGAAATACAACAACAGCATAGTTTTATATTGGCTTTGCAAAACCGAAAAAACTACAAACAACACGTGTCCATATGAACACTGTTAGATGGGTACAGCCAACCCGCCGGGAATCAGAAGGAGCCTGAAACAGGCACCCCAGAGATGCAGTCCTGGGGAGCCACAGACACCCACTCGCCGGGGAAACAAGCCTGTTTTTAAACCACGCGTGGCCAAAACTCGGTAACCAGCCGGGTTTTTTCATGGTGTAACCGAGAAAAACCCGCCGGAAATAACCCACCCCGTCCAGATACCATCTGAACGTAACACAGGACCGAGGCGTAGCCAAAACACAACTAACGCCGGGCCCAACATAGACCGTGGAATTAGCCAATACACAACTAACCCAGGACACATAAATAGTCTGTGGAATTAGCCAATACACAACTAAACCAGGACACACATCACACAGTAGTACATATTTAGAAAATAAATCAATAACACTTGTATATGTGGTAAAGCTACGAGAGGCTGGCTAGGCCTAGGCAGACGGATAATATTAACATGTCGGAATATAAACAAAAAGCACTGAATTATATCACAACAGGAACCACTGCCAACACACCACTGTAGCAAATACTTTAGGCAAAGGGAAGAACTGACTCGGGACCCAGAAAAAACTTCACTAAGTGAAGAAAAATACGCTGGGAACGTCAGCAAAAATACGCTACCTCATCAGAAAGATAAAAGGAAGCAATAACGCGTAATGAAAGCCGCCTGCATCACAAAGCTAGCTAACTGTGACAAAGTTCACCTGTCCACAACCGGACCACGAGGGTACATCCGAAATAGATGCCCCAAACACACGACCCAAAATACACTGCACTGCGGGCAACCAGCCCAGGACACTCCTGCTACGCATATCCTAACCTTACTCGATACATCCCGGAGTAAACAAATGAGAAAAAACTCACTAGGGACGCAGCAAATGCGGAACCAGCGGAGCGTGGAGAGACACGTCCGGGCCGGCTGACCGCAGAGCAGAGAAGGAAGAATGACGCCTGAATCAGCGTCTGGTCAAAGATCCACACAAGTACATCCACGATATGATGGAAAGCTTATTGGATAGTTATTCTTATTTTCTTTTTGTTTTTTATTTTTTACAAAGTTTTTTCGTAGCGAGAACCCAATTCATAATGACTGAAGCCATGAGTGAGGTCGCGTGCGCTCATGATGAAGGCTCCTCAGATTTTAAATGCTCTGCGCGGTAGATTCAAACTACGGCGGATTAGTGTTTGAAGAGGATGCCTTATGTAATAGGCATGTTCGTCAATGATGGAGGGGCCACTAATAAATACTAGGCACTAAAAGCTTCAAAATGAGACCAGAACGAGCTACATAGCACTCGTGGTTCCCTTGCAGTGGTGCCACGAACATGGAAGTTTAGCATATATCGGTATATTTTTGCCAGCTATGCTCACTACTATGGCTACACTGCCGGCCTCTCGAGAACAGAGGGAACATGAGTTAATGGGCGGCGGTAAGCCCTGGGAGTCGGCTGTCTGGCCCGCTGCGCTCCCGGCCATTTGCACTCGATTTTAACCCTTTAAAAGCCTTAATAATGCTCCTAACTTGCTGCAATTTGGTGCACGACTTAAGTCGAGCACCGCTCTTTAAGGGTTAAGACCTAGTTTATATAATTAGCACAATATTTTCACTACAGAATCTTCAAAATAACTGAGAGATTTTGATGGGAACTTTGAAATTTACCGTCAGTTGGAAAGACACGTATTAACCCTCTCCGACATATGACACGATTTTGAGCCTATTGGGGATACTTTAAAGCCGGGGAGGTCGACGGTACTATCTATCTATCTATTGCCTGACGCCGTGATCCCCGAAGGGGTGGCCACGAACGAACCGCCCCCATGCACCTCTGTCCCCAGTCAGTCGACGCCCCTCCCCCCAACCAGCACCGCCTTCGTTCATGTAGTTCCTCACTCCATCCTTCCACCTCATATTCGGTCTACCTCTCCCCCTCTGTCCCTCCACCTCGCTCTCGTACACCCTCTTAGTCATTCTCTCGCTTTCCATACGTTCCATATGGCCGAACCATCTCAAGTTGTTCCTTTTCACACTTTCCAGCACATCTACCTCCACACCACACCTCCTTCTTACTTCCTCATTAGTCTGTCTATCCCTCCATGTAACTCCGCACGCACTCCTTAAGTAATTCATTTCCACTGCTCTCACTCTTGGTCCGAGTCTCTCAACCAACGTCCATGCTTCGCTTCCGTAAGTCAGTGTCGGGATTACCACACTGTCATGCAAGGACTTCTTCACTTCCATACTGACCACCCTATTTCTTGTTACTGCTTTTAGCGTTCCTACAACCCTCTTCCCCTGTTGTACCCTCTCCCGCACCTCTTCATCCATAGTCCCATCTTTACTCAACACACTGCCCAAATACTTAAAAGAGTTGACGATCTCCATAGCCTGACCGTTCAGCTTCACCTCACACTCTGTGACTTCACCCCTTTCGAAGACCATAACCTTGCTCTTCCCCGTATTTACCTTCAAATTCCGTTTTTCGCACACTGTTCCAAACTCATTTACCAGACCCTGTAACTCCCATTCATTATCACTCATCAGAACTGTATCATCCGCAAACAGCAGTATAGGTAGCTTCCACTCAATTCCCTCCCTTTTCAGCGACACACCAACATCCACTGCTCTTGATAGTATTTCTTTCATAACTCCATCCATATATACAGTAAACAACCACGGGGACATCACACACCCCTGTTTCAAACCAACATTCAGGTCAAAGAACTCGCTCTGCTCACTCTCCACACGTACTGCCGCCTTTGCACCCTCATACATGCTCTTCACTGCTTTCAGCAACTTGCCCTCTACTCCGTATATTCTAAGTACTTTCCACAAACCTTCTCTATCCACTCTGTCATAGGCCTTCTCCAAGTCCATAAAGGCAACATACACCTTTTGTTTCTTCTCCAGATACTTCTCCACAACACAATTCAGGGTAAAAATCTGATTTACACATCCTCTTCCCTTCCTAAAACCTCCCTGCTCGTCGCCTATCCATTTCTCCGTTCTCACTCTCACTCTCTCAATCACTACCCTACTGTATGCCTTCCCTACTACGCTTAGAAGACATATTCCTCGGTGGTTACCACACACTCCTCTTTCCCCTTTGCCCTTATATAGGGGGACTATTATGCCAGTCTTCCAGTCATCGGGTGCACTCCCCTTCTCCCATGCTAGTTTGCACATTTTCCATACCCATTCTATCACTATCTCACCACCATACCTCAACATTTCCCCACACACTCCATCTGTTCCTGGTGCTTTCCCCAACTTCACTCGTTTCATGGCTTCCCACACTTCTGACCTGCTGATCCCCACCTCTTCCTCCACTACTTCTCTTCTTCTCCCTCCCATACCATATCCAGCTATGTTTGCTGGCTCTTCATTCCTTTCATTTAGCAACTCACTGAAGTACTCCCTCCATCTTTCGACTCTCTCTTGCTTCTCGGCTAGCATTCTCCCATTCTTATCTTTCACACCCTTACTGTTTCCCTTGCTACCTTCCCTAACTAGTCGACGGTATTACAGCTAATTAAAGGTGGTAGATGATTGGATGCAAACTCTGGAGGATGGTGATGTAATAGACGTGGTATATTGCGATTTTATGAAGGCCTTCGATAAGGTCCCACATAAAAGGTTAATAGAGAAAGTTAGAAGCTATAGTATAGGGGAGAAATGTGTGAAATGGATAGAAGCCTTCCTGAAAGATCGGAGACAGAGGGTACTGGTGAATGGAATAGGCTCGGGGTGGAGGGAAATTACAAGTGGGGTACCGTACCTCAGGGATCTGTGTCGGGACCACTACTGTTCGTTATATTTATCAACGACTTACCTGAAGTTATAACCAATGGAAGTGAGATATACCTGTATGCGGATGACACTAAGCTGTATAGAAGAGTGAGGAGTAAAGAAGATGTGGGTTTGCTTCAAGGAGATGTGGAGGGCATGAAGGGATGGTCTGAACATTGGTTAATGCCTTTTCATCCAAAAAAATGAAAGTACAGTACATACGGATTAGGACTAGCAAGATAGACAAGGTATACAGCATGTATGAAGCGATGGAGGAAGTGAATGCAGAAAAGGATATAGGAGTAGTGATAGACAATAAGTTAAATTTCTCAGAACATTTAGCGGAAAAGATAAACAAAGCCAATAGAATTGTAGGGCTGATAAGGAGGACATTTGTGTCACTTGACGAAGAAATATTCAGGAATCTCTATACAGCGCTGGTTAGGCCGCACCTGGAATATGCAAACCAGGTGTGGGCTCCATATATAGTAAAGGATATAGAAGCAGTGGAGAGCTAGCAAGCTAGTACCAACGTTGAAGAACACGGGCTATGAGCAGAGGTTGAGGACACTGGGACTTCCTACACTGGCATATAGGAGAAAGAGAGGGGATATGATAGAGACTTTTAAGATAGTGTCAGGAAAGTATGATGAGGATGTGTGTGAAGGTATCTTCTTGATGCGGGAGGGAACAAGAACGAGAGGACACTAAGAAAATTTACAAAGAAAGAAATAGGCTTGAAAAGGCAAATAACTCATTTTGTGATAGAGTGGTAAATGAGTGGAACGCGCTGCCCCAGTATGTAGTCGATTCCGAATCAATAAGGAAGTTTGAGAGTAATCTTGATAAAGCATGGGGAAGACAAGATTTGAAGTTTGATTATAAAGCAAAAATACAGAATAGTAAAAATGTTACGTCTGCTGGCGCCGCCGCCGCCGCCAACACAGTGAACGACCACAGTAGTGCAAGTTGTGACGCACGTCAGCTCCCCAGCGACCACGAGGGGGCAGCGGTTGGCTCCCTATCCTCTTCTCCCCTCTCCCCAGGCAGTGAAATGGGCTACAGTTATCAGAGAATGTTGTTCTTTCTTTCATAGTGTTCGTGTTGTTACAGACAGTCCCGTGGTGGTCTTTACTTTCGTCTGTGACAACGGGAAGTATTTTGTCAAGGCAATGTATTTATTACGGTATTTTGTTTTTTTTTCTATTATATTATATCGTATCTTCATTATTTGTAACAGACTCGGTGAGGCAACTGTACCGAGCAACCCTGTGTGTACGTATGTATGTAACCCTGTCAGTTCCTCGCCTAATATGGTAAGGTTCAAATTAGATTATATTCTTGGACTTTTATTGCTTCAATCATATTGTTTCATTCCTATTGTTTCACTATGTAAAGGTTCAAGGTTACGATTATTCATGGAGTTTCGTTCCTGCTTTATTTTAGTCTCGTTTTCTTTACCCGAACTTTGGATTATAGTTATACAGTTTCTTTCGGGGTTTCAGTGCTTCAACTAATTATCTTCCCTATCTCATTCTGTATTTATGGGTCTTGTCAGAGGTAATGTAGGGGTTTGTGGGAGCTAGTCTTTTCACTCTACGTCCAGCCTCAGAATCAACGGGACTAAGGTAAAGGAGCTTAACACTCTTCTTATTCTTTTGTTTCTTTTTATCTTTTCTTTCTACCACATTAGACGAATTTTAACTGATAGGGAGTCAATATTGTTGTAACTATAATAAGACAGATTTTCATTGGTTCTGTAAGGTAAAGATACTTTTTGTTTTTGTATTGCACTTCAGAACCTTAATATTCAGTTCCTGTTATAAGAGTGTAATTTTCGTTTTGTTTACTTAGTTAATTGCTCTTTAAGTTAACAGTTCTTTTCTCTGTCGAGAATAATAAATCTTGAAATTCTAGGAGGCTAATCTAAAGTTATTTATTTATTAAGCTGTATGTCAATTTTATATAGTTTATATATTGTTTTGTTTATTCTATTAAGGATCCTACACCAGCCGAGGGCCGGGTTGGTGAGGCGTCCATCATTCCCCTGCCGATGAGTCTGCCAGGTCGTCTCCTTTGGAGCCGCCCAGTAGTGATGGTCTCTGGCGTGCTACCCTGCATTATCCCTTACTGAGACTGACCCTGTTTGTCTTCTTCCCGGCCATAGCTTCGGGAGGGAGAAATCAAGAACTTCTAAAGACACATACTTTATTAATATTACTATTAATATTAATATTAGTGGGGCTAAGTATACCGGGGTAGACTACTCGAGGGAATTATATTAATTTATACTCTTTTGGTTTCACTTACAGAAGCTAATTGCTAATTGCTACTTAATAATTTTATTGCAAGAACTTTTATGTATATTTTAAATAAATGTAAAGTTTTATTTCTGACTTTTCCTTTTGGTTACCTTGGGTGTTAGGTGTGAGAATCCTTTTTTTATTAATGTTACCGAGCCTTTACAAGTGGCGACCTTTGCCAGGATTCTCTCACTTCACATCTGGTATCCATTTGGAACTGGGAATTTAGCTATGCATTTGTTTCTGTTTAGGTCCGGTAGACAGATCGGGCCTGTCACTGTCCTTGGGGCCCGGAAGTGACAAACCCCCATCTTGAGACTAATCATAAAGGTACTTGATCACAGTAGCCTTTTGTCTAGTTGGGTTATAGCTGCATTATATTGAGTCAAATTTCCAATATTTTAATATTTTACTTCGCAACATGGAACATACAATAGAAGCCTTAAGATCGGAAGCGGAGTTAATTGGTCTTATTGGACCAGATATTGCCAAGTATGTTATAAATGCCCAAAATCAAGCCAGGGAGGACAGGGTAAGAGAACGAGAGACTACATGAGGAGAACGCTAAAGCGGCAGAGAGACTACATGAGTTGGAGTTGGCTAGGATAAAAGCTCAAACTGGTAAGTCCCTGGATAGCCAGGCCCATGTTAGTAGACCCACGTTAGTAGACCCACGTTACCATTGTATCGAGAAGGTGAAGATATTGGATCCTTCTTAGTTAGGTTTGAGAGAATTGCCCAGTTGCTGAATGTGTCTCAGGAATCTTATGCTGCTAGATTAGGTAGTGTTCTGACAGGCAAGTGTGTGGATATCTGTAAAAGTCTATCCGAAGAGATAACTGGTGACTATGAGCTCTTAAAGAAGGCTTTACTCAAAGGCTTCCACAAAACCCCTGATAGCTACCGGCAGGATTTCAGATCAAGTCGCCTTAAAGAAGGAGAGACATACGAGCTCTTTTCTATTAAGTTAGGCCGGTTATTTGACTATGGATTGAAGCCAATGACTTTCAGAAAGATTTCCATTCACTCAGATCCCATGTCATTCTTGATCAACTTGTGTCCTCAGTAACCCCAGAATTGAGAACTTTCATCAAGGAGAGTGGTGTAAGAGATCTGGAGACTGCAGTCAAGCTGGCCGATAATTGGAGCTCTGCCCATCGTATTCCCTCCAGGATTTCTCAGAGTAAGGGTAAGCCTAAAAGGACTGGAAATATTCAGCAACCTACTGCCGAACAGCCTACCCAAAGCAAGTTTAAACCAACTCAGACTTCACGTGGTAAGAGTGATTATAGCAATGTTACCTGCCATGGCTGTGGTGAAAGGGGCCATATCCGTCCCAACTGTCCTCAGAATCCCTCAAGATTTAAGACTAATGCCTCTCCTCCCAATCCTCCGGTACATATAGGGTTTTGTCTTGATGATCGCTTTAATTACTCCCAATACATGTTCTCTGGTACAGTCAATAGGGCCTGTGTCTCTACCATACTTCGGGATACTGGGTGTAGCGGCATCATTTTGTCAGAGGAGGCCCTCCCTGATGTAGACGTGACTAATTGTGATAAGGTTGAAGTAGCTGATTATCTAGGTAAGGTTGATACTTTCCCCAGGTTAAGTGTTCCCTACGATGCCCTTGTTTTGACGGTTGGACAGATGTTATAAGAGCTCCCATTAGTTTTTGCAGTGTTTTAGTAGGTAATGTCCCAGGGGTTAAACTCTCAGATAATGCCTCTAATCATGATCCTGATCCTGATACTTTTAAAGTCCAACCCCCTTTGAAGGATAACCCTATTTTTGTACAAAATGAACTAACCCATCCTCCTACGGTTTCTGTTGACACCCCTAAGCATGTTCTAGCCGTCCAGACTAGGTCGTCTAAAACTAGGAAACTCCATCCTCTTGTAGCTCCTTCCTTCGAGCCTTTAAAAGTGACTCATAGTCAGTTTTCAGACCTACAGAAAAATTGTTCTAGCCTAGCCACTGTTAGGATGAAGTGCGCTTCAGGTGAGACCGAAGAGACTAGAGATGGTAATATGTTCAGGTATGATAACATTGACGGCCTTATGTACAGGAAATGTATTAAGTCAAAGAAACGAGACAGGGTGGATAAGTTAGCCTTAGTTGTTCCTCTTGACTGCCGGAAGTCTGTCCTTTCTACGGCTCATGAAAGTCTTCTAGCAGGTCATCTTTCACATAGGAAGACCGAAACTAGAATTAAGGAACAGTTTTATTGGCCCGGTCTTACCCCAGACATTAGAGATTATTGCAGGTCCTGTGACAAGTGCCAGCGGTTTTCTTCAAAAGGCCGGGTGAAACCAGTACCTCTCCAACCTATGCCAATAATGACAGAACCTTTCTCACGTGTAGCTATAGACCTAGTGTGACCCATAAATCCACCGTCATCTGAGGGACACCAGTACATTCTTACCATGATAGATTTTGCCACTGGGTTTCCAGAAGCCATGCCACTGAAAAATATATCTTCTATTGCAGTAGCTGAAGCATTAATCTCAATCTTTTCCAGGGTAGGCATTCCCAAAGAAATTCTCTCTGATAATGGAACCCAGTTCAAATCTGACTTGATGAAAGAATTGCATAGACTGTTAGGTGTTAAGCCCCTTTTCACTACTCCATATCACGCTAGTGGGAATGGTAGGATTGAGAGGTTTCACTCCACTATGAAAGCTTCTCTTAGAAAGGTATGCGAGGACAAACCCACAGAATGGCAGTGGTACCTCTCCCCTTTGATGTTTGCCCTGCGGGAGATTCCCAGTGACCGCACCGGATTCTCTGCCTTTGAGTTACTATATGAGAGACAGGTAAGAGGTCCCTTGACAGTCCTGAGAGATCTCTGGGAGGATAAGACTGTAAAGAGTGATGATAGACCTTTGTATCCGTATGTCTTTGAGCGTAAAGATAAACTAGAAGATTGTGCCAAGATAGCTGCTCAGAATGCTGAGATTAGTGCTAAAAATTACAAGACTTACTTTGATTTAAAGACTCAGGATAGGAAGTTCATGCCTGGTGATGAAGTGCTTATTTTGCTCCCAGATGATCACCGTAAATTACTTATGTCATGGAAGGGCCCTTACAAGGTATTAGAGCGTAGGAATAAAGTGAATTATCTGATAGATGTACCAGGAAACTCAAAATTGTATCATGCTAATCTCCTTAAGAAGTACTACCGTAGGGCGCAAATTTCCTTGGCATATGTACTAGATGAGACTACCACACTATCCTTTGATGATCAGCCTTTAGTTTCGCCTGTAAGTATGGAGGAAGATTCAAACTTGGATTCAGAACTGAACTTTCCTCCTTTCTCAGAACTTTATGACTCTAATGGATCAAAGGTACAGTTTGGTGGCCAGTTAACTTCAGAGCAGAATGAAGAAATCAACAACCTTATTGAGGAGTTCGATTATGTGTTTTCGGATAAACCTGGTTGTACCACCACTGTGTATCATGATATCACTCTCTGTACTACGGAGTGACTAAAGCCAAGAATTTATTCCCTTCCTATCCACCTTCAACCCCAATTTCAGGAAGAAGTCGAAACCCTTTTAAGTCAGGAAATTATAAGACTTTCACAATCCTCCCATTGTTCTCCTGTAGTTATGGTTAAGAAACCTGATGGAAAGTATAGGCTGGCTATAGATTATAGAATTCTTAATGCTGTCACTGAATTCCATGCAGAACCTATGTGTAAACTAGAGGATGATCTTCATAAGTTTTCAGGAGCAAATTACTTTTCTGAGCTTGATTTAACCAAAGCTTACTACCAAGTTCCTCTTACGGAAAGATCAAAACCATTAACAGCATTTCCTACTCATAAAGGCTTGATGGAATTTTGCCGGATGCCATTTGGTCTAGTCACTGCCTGTGCTACATACATAAGACTAATGCGCCTTGTATTGGCAGGTTTGGAGAATGTGTCCTACTTTGATAACGTGGTTATCTATGCCGATTCATGGGTAAGTCGTGTGAAAGCTGTACGTGCTGTCTTACAACGCCTCAGTGAGCATGGTATGATGGTAAAGCCTGAAAAGTGTAGTTTTGGTCTCCACACTATCCAGTATTTAGGCTTTGTTATAGATGGACGGACTCTCAGACCTGTTAATGATAAGGTTCAGACAGTGCTCAATATTTCTCCCCCCTCATCCAAGAAAACTAAGATCATTCCTAGGTTTAATATCATTTTACCGGAAATTCATCGAAAATGCTTCCTCTTACTTCACCGTTGTCTGATATGTTAAGAAAGGTGTTAAAGAACCTCTAGAGTGGAGTAAAGAGGCTACTGAGAGTTTTGAGAAACTTAAATCTGCTTTGGCAAATGAACCGGTTCTTAAAATCCCTGATATGTCATTTCCTTTTGTCCTTAGAACTGATTCCTCAGGTTACGGTTTGGGTGCGGTTCTTCTCCAGTATGTTGGTGATACGCCCTTCCCGGTCGCTTATGCTAGTCGAAAACTCCTTGACAGGGAACGTAGGTATTCTACCATCGAACGTGAGTGCCTAGCCATTGTGTTCGGAGTTAACAGGTTTAAGTACTATCTACTGGGAGCAGAATTTGTTCTGGAAGTAGATCATAAGCCATTAGTATACCTGAGGAAGTTCAAAGGAAACCATGACAGATTGCTCCGGTGGGCCCTAGGCTTAGTCATTTAGGTTTAGCCTTGTACATATACCTGGGAAAGAGAATATTGGAGCAGGTTTAGACTTGTACATATACCTGGGAAAGAGAATATTGGAGCAGGTTTAGACTTGTACATATACCTGGGAAAGAGAATATTGGAGCAGATTTAGACTTGTACATATACCTGGGAAAGAGAATATTGGAGCAGATTTAGACTTGTACATATACCTGGGAAAGAGAATATTGGAGCAGATTTAGACTTGTACATATACCTGGGAAAGAGAATATTGGAGCAGATTTAGACTTGTACATATACCTGGGAAAGAGAATATTGGAGCAGATTTAGACTTGTACATATACCTGGGAAAGAGAATATTGGAGCAGATTTAGACTTGTACATATACCTGGGAAAGAGAATATTGGAGCAGATTTAGACTTGTACATATACCTGGGAAAGAGAATATTGGAGCAGATTTAGACTTGTACATATACCTGGGAAAGAGAATATTGGAGCAGATTTAGACTTGTACATATACCTGGGAAAGAGAATATTGGAGCAGATTTAGACTTGTACATATACCTGGGAAAGAGAATATTGGAGCAGGTTTAGACTTGTACATATACCTGGGAAAGAGAATATTGGAGCAGATTTAGACTTGTACATATACCTGGGAAAGAGAATATTGGAGCAGATTTAGACTTGTACATATACCTGGGAAAGAGAATATTGGAGCAGATTTAGACTTGTACATATACCTGGGAAAGAGAATATTGGAGCAGATTTAGACTTGTACATATACCTGGGAAAGAGAATATTGGAGCAGATTTAGACTTGTACATATACCTGGGAAAGAGAATATTGGAGCAGATTTTCTAAGCCGGGCCACTGACTATAGTATGTACATTTTCTTAGGTTTAACTGTTTGTTGTAAGTGGGTACTGGTTTAAATATACCTTTGTAATTGTATCTATCTCTATAGCTAGATACTTTTGGAGGGAGCCATGTCAAGGCAATGTATTTATTACGGTATTTTTTTTCTTTTTTTCTATTATATTATATCGTATCTTCATTATTTGTAACAAGACTCGGTGAGGCAACTGTACCGAGCAACCCTGTGTGTACGTATGTATGTAACCCTGTCAGTTCCTCGCCTAATATGGCAAGGTTCAAATTAGATTATATTCTTGGACTTTTATTGCTTCAATCATATTGTTTCATTCCTATTGTTTCACTATGTAAAGGTTCAAGGTTACGATTATTCATGGAGTTTCGTTCCTGCTTTATTTTAGTCTCGTTTTCTTTACCCGAACTTTGGATTATAGTTATACAGTTTCTTTCGGGGTTTCAGTGCTTCAACTAATTATCTTCCCTATCTCATTCTGTATTTATGGGTCTTGTCAGAAGTAATGTAGGGGTTTGTGGGAGCTAGTCTTTTCACTCTACGTCCAGCCTCAGAATCAACGGGACTAAGGTAAAGGAGCTTAACACTTCATATTCTTTTGTTTCTTTTTATCTTTTCTTTCTACCACATTAGACAAATTTTAACTGATAGGGAGTCAATATTGTTGTAACTATAATAAGACAGATTTTCATTGGTTCTGTAAGGTAAAGATACTTTTTGTTTTTGTATTGCACTTCAGAACCTTATTATTCAGTTCCTGTTATAAGAGTGTAATTTTAGTTTTGTTTACTTAGTTAATTACTCTTTAAGTTATCTGAGTTCTTTTCTCTGTCGAGAATAATAAATCTTGAAATTCTAGGAGGCTAATCTAAAGTTATTTATTTATTAAGCTGTATGTCAATTTTATATAGTTTATATATTGTTTTGTTTATTCTATTAAGGATCCTACACCAGCCGAGGGCCGGGTTGGTGAGGCGTCCATCATTCCCCTGCCGATGAGAGTCTGCCCAGGTCATCCCCTTTGGAGCCGCCCAGTAGTGATGGTCTCTGGCGTGCTACCCTGCATTATCCTTTACTGAGACTGACCCTGTTTGTCTTCTTCCCGGCCATAGCTTCGGGAGGGAGAAATCAAGAACTTCTAAAGACGCATACTTTATTAATATTAATATTAGTGGGGCTAAGTATACCTGGTTAGACTACTCGAGGGAATTATATTAATTTATACTCTTCTTTTGGTTTCACTTACAGAAGCTAATTGCTAATTGCTACTTAATAATTTTATGGCAAGAACTTTTATGTATATTGTAAATAAACGTAAAGTTTTATTTCTGACTTTTCCTTTTGGTTACCTTGGGTGTTAGGTGTGAGAATCTTTTTTATTAATGTTACCGAGCCTTTACATATTTTATACCATTAGTAGAATATAAGATGCATTGTGGAGGGAGAGAGAGAATAGCGAGGGCGTGGTGGTAATATGTGTGTGCGTAGGTATGTGTTGCCTCCCTCACTCGAGTAGTTTTCCCGCTCGCGTGCTTTTCCGCGCTCTTGATTGGCTGGTGGTTCCTGGCGCCTTCTGCAGCCCTGCTGCCTGGTGACGTAGTCGTCTGTGATTGGCGGACGCGGTCCTGGGACGGTGGTGCAGGCTCCTGTCCTTGTGTCTCCCTCAGAGCTCCTCGTAGTGCTGTAACGCTAACATCCCTTTGCAATCTATCAGCCCACCTCACCCCCCTATTGCGAACTTTCTCTACCACTGCTTACCTTCTTCTCTCTGTATATCCTACTATTAATTAACTGCCCTTCCCCTTGACGTTGATTTCATATATCCGTCACTGTATTATACAGCGAGCTCTCAGAGATATTATATGTAATTAGTTAGGCATTTTGGATCAGAAGGTTATCCATTTTGGCTTGGGGAGGTTTGACATACTCATCTTGTTGCCCCAACCTTATTTTCTTGGGTGTCTGCCAGGTCAGTCGATGCTAGACTGGGGAGAGGCTATCAGGTTGCAGTTTCCTATGAGCATAGACTTCGTTGAGCCTATGTAACTGTACCGGATACCTGCGGAGGCCTAGGTCATTTTCTTGTCTGTGTACCTTAGAGCCTAGCACTGTGTTGGCATGAGGGCGTTGGCCTAGTCCACCCAGCACTGTGCTAGCTCGTTAGCTTTTGACTTAGGAGGGTCGCCAGGAGAGAACCAGGTACACGAGACTTGGATCTCTCAAGAGAGCACCCAGTCATTTAATGTAACTACGTGCACAGACTTGAGAACGTCACTAGGCTACCGAGCAGGTGGCTCGGCCCAGGTAGCTTAGCCTACGACTCCCCTGCCAGACTTCGTCCACCTGGCAGACCCCCGATTAGGGTTTATAATCTCATTGTGTATATGTGTGCAGCATTATTGCTCCTTTATGTTTATAGTAAGTCGTGATTGTTGCTGAGAGACCCAACCAGAACAGGCTAGTGCCTGGTGGGAGAAAGCACATCTTTTTGTGGTTAGAGTTTAGACTGCCAACTGTTCTATAATTACACCTGTGCCAGATAACACCGTATGTCCCTACACTATATATGTTCCCACAGTAATAATACACAGTTCAGAATCCGAGACTTCCTTCTTAGTTGCATCTGACTTTTGCAGAAGATTCTGGCATGATGCTTTAGGACTTTCTTTGTTCACTTTCTTTCAGACGAGTGATAGTTTACTGATTATTTAATGTAACTTTAATTATCCTTTTTCTAGTTTGCTATTAAATCGTTGCTGCGATTTAATTAAGCTATCTATCTTTTCCTTGTATACCTTAATAAAGTAATCGTATGTTGTATGAGTATAGGCTGCTTCAGTGATCATCCGCCTATAGTGTGCACCTTTTACCGAGTCATAGGATACCTCGTTGTCCAGGCACGACTCAGGGCGGTATAGGTGTTTTGTTCTCCAGTGGTTAAAGCAGGGGTTGGAACTAGTGTTACCGTTGTTGCATTTAGCCTTATCTAGTCCAATGATGAAGAGCCCCTTGTCTTGCAGAACCTGGATTGTAACAAAGTACTGGCACTGAGCTGGATACACAGGCCTAGTTTGCCGTTTTCCAGAGGATCTACTGTAAGAAACTAAGTTACCATCAGGGGTATTTAGAAACCTTTAGTTTAGTTACTCCAACCTCTGCAGTTATCTTTGAATTAGCTGTGGGCAGAAAACTAATTTTGGAAAGGTAATTATAAGAGTACAAAGGAAATCAAGCAACAACAGGTCTGGTGACTCTTCTAGGCTGCTTGTCCTCCAAAACACTGAGGATCAATTGTCCAAACAGTGGTTTGGAGTGGGTAAGGGAACATTAGAAAGGGAACTACTGCCCTAGAACTAATGTCTGTGGCAGGATTAGGAAGTTGATAGGGGACAGATGGGTTAGTAACTGAGGGGAGCGATAAAATAAAGTTATTCATTTACAAACGCAGTCAGTCGCGGGTTTGATGCAAGATATTTGTCTAGAAGTTTAAATGAATCAACGGTGCTGCAGTCTATAACGTCTCGGGGGGGAAGCCCATTCCACAAGTTGACAACTGTATTGAAGAAGAAATTCTTAGATTCGTGCGAGTTAAAAGATTTACCGATAATTTTGCAACTGTTTCCCCGCGTGTAATTAGATTGGTCGATAGTGAAGTACAGTACTTACTACAGTTCATATTGTCGATGCCTTTGATGATTTTGAACACTTGAATTAAGTCGCCTCTTAATCTGCGCTGGGTTAAAAGAAATAGATTTAATTCTCTAAGAGGCTCCTCGTATGGTTTGTTCTTTAGGCTAGGTATCATTTTGGTAACTCTACGTTGAACTCGTTCTAGCTTGTCTAGCTTGTCTATATCTTTTTGGTAATAAGGGCACCAGGATTGAATGCAGTATTCCAGAAGAGGGCGGACTAAGGAATTGTAAAGGGTTAGGATAACTTCTTTGGATTTATGCTCAAATGACCTGCCTATAAAGCCAATTATTTTGTTTGCTTTCTTAACAACTTCTGAACATTGTTGACTCGGTTTTAGGTTACTCGATATTGTTACCCCCAGATCGGTTTCTCTGTTTACATTCTTAAGCAGAGTGCCATTCATCGAATAGTTTGCTTTCTCATTTTGGTATCCGATATGTAGTACAGGTACTTTACATTTATCCGCATTGAAACTCATTTGCCAAATTTGGGCCCAATGTGAAAACTTATCTAGATTGTGTTGCATATCGTCAACTTGTTCTTTTGAGAGTATGCTATTTTCAATTTTTGTATCGTCAGCAAATTTTAAGATTGTACAAGTGAGACCCTCATCTATGTCGTTGATGTAAATTAGAAAGAGAATTGGTCCTAGTACCGATCCCTGGGGTACCCCGCTACTTACATTGGTCCATTTACAGTGGTCCCTTGCATTTGGCGATTTAATTAGTATAGCCAAACCATCGCCAAAAGTGTATTTCGCCAAACGTAGATAGTACTTTAAATGGGAAAATTATCCATTAGTCTTTGACGAGGCCCGAGTTCACCCGTTTCAAACCGCCCACCATGCGCATCGTCGATCGCCGACACACTCGGCGCCGTCTGCTAACTCTGTTTTTGCTAGAAGACATAGGCCTAGCCTATATATCTCCACAAAGAAATGACCTAACCTAGGTTAGATGTATATCAGGCAGCAGAACTCATTGTTATCTTGTGAATAGTCTTATTGATAAGGAATAACCTCATAACCTTAGCAACAAGTTGTTAAGTCACTAGGTAGCCAGACCAAGAAATGGTCTAACCTAGCTTAGATATATATCAGGAGGCATAAATCACTTTTACCTTGTGAATGGTGAAGACTAGAATTTTCTATACCAACTGCTTTTCAATTGAGCAAAATAATGAAATTGGTTTTGTACCCGTGGTCACTTCTTTGATTAATTATCGATTGGGCTCCTGAGTCAGCTGATGCGCGCCTGTGTGCTTGTGTTTGTGTGTCGCGGACTGTTCGGCACAATAAACAAAGCAAAACACGAGATATGAGGTTCACAAATCGGTTTGGTCAAGATTACTCTGTTAATATACGTTTATGAAATACTGTACAGTGGAGCCCCCATCTTAGCTGCTAATCGGTTCCGCAGAAATAGAGCTAGGATTGAAACAGCCAAGATCGGGGCACTGTTCTTATGGGGAAAATTCAATCTGTTCCGTGCTCATGCCAAAATGTGCGTCTTTTTCTATTTTTTGCCTACGAAAACATGTTTTATTGTCAAACTTTATTGCATTATACTGTATCATATAATACACCATAGAATAAGTTTTTAATAACTAGAAAAAAAAGGCCCAATATCTAAACAATTACCGCACTTTTTCCCAGTGTTAGGCTATGAAAACATGTTTTTTGTCTAGGCTACATCAAGTAGCCTAGGCCTAAATCTTATGCATTGTAAATAATAACGTAGACATGGCTAAATGACAGTCCTAACCATAAATACTGTAGATTGGGGCATTGTTTCTATCATGCGAAATTTTTTAGGCCTAGGGCCTAGGTTCTAAATTCGTCCAGCCACCCCTCAAATACCCATTTCGCCCCAAATACATCCAATAAATACATATTATGAGGAAAAGACGTATAAATACATATTATGAGAAGATTACTTACCACACAGATTTTATTAAAAATCATTGTCATACTTAGCCTAGCCTAGGCTATTCCCAGAAATTAATGATATAATTCAAGCCATTGACGACATAGCAGCCGACTCAGCAACAGGTCCAGACGGGTTCAGTGCACAGCTCCTAAAAACCTGCAAAGCTGAACTGGCGCTACCACTGCAACTAATAGCTGCCAAGTCCCTAGCTACCGGTACAGTTCCCTCATCCCTGAAGGAAGGGGTAGTGAAACCTATCCACAAAGGGGTTAGCAAAGGACTGGCCAAAAACTATCGGCCCGTAGTGCTAACCTCGCACATAACAAAGATAATTGAGCGGGTCATCAGAAAGAGAATAACGAAACACGTGGAGGACCTCGACGCTTTCAACGGGGGACAGCACGGGTTTAGAAAGGGCCGGTCCTGTCTGTCGTAGCTACTTGCCCACCATGAGGCTCTACTAGAAGACATCCATCAACATACCCATATTCCTCACCAAGCCCTCTATAACCCATCATCTCCAGACATCACCTTTTGCTCCCCAGAACTCGCCCCCACAACATCCTGGAGGGTGGTCAGAACCTTAGGCTCTGACCACCTCCCGATCATTATCACCACTAAAATGCCCCAGAACAAGAAGCCCACCACAGAAGCCACGAGCGAACACCACACAGAAACACCCGGAAGAAAGGTCCACAGAACGAAAGGACCAGCTGACCGAGCCAGCCATTTCAGACAGGCCCAAGCCCGCAGGGCTAAGCAGCTCCAGGCCGCACCTACCTACCTTTTCTAAACTGACCATTTTCCACACCTCTCGTACACTACCCCTCGTGTCCTACACTCCTAACTACAAAGATGATGAACAAGGAATATACATTCATATTAAAACCACCCATGCCCTGTCCCTATGTTGAGCCAATGCCAACACATCAGGCAGCCATAATTATATCTATGTATGTTCTTACATCCGAGAAGTAGATGTTATATATCTTAGAAGTTAAAACACCCCCGCCTGTCCCTAGACCTTGTATATCATTTCCCATGACGAGTATAGATATATGTAACCCGTGCTCAGTCGCCCCCTTGCATTGTTCCTCTAGTAACTAAGTGTCTCTAATATTAACTGCCACCAGTATTGATACGACATAGCGGCACTGTCCTTGTGTCGTATTGTGCCAAGTACAGATCAACCAGGTTTCATCACCTTATTAGGACGACGACTATAATGTCATCGTTCATCGATGTATGCAATCCTTAGTTTAAGTATTAATATTAACATTCCCTAACATCTTGTCTTGCTTAAGCTTCTGAAGACCCATCGCCCCATAAATCTATGTATTCAATCCTTAGGTTAAGTATTTTTATCCGCCATTGTGTTCACCTTTTTCCATTTACTGTTCCACAATTGTCATACGTCTTCCCCTTGCCTCCTTCGTATCCACAGTCCACACTACGCCAATTTGCTTCGTGTCATACACCTCTTACCCCAACCAGAGATTGTATAAGATAACCTGGTTACCAGTATCTGTCATAAGTACCCCGAAACAATAACTAAGTACCCCCTACGAACTGCCGCTGTTGTTGGTATATTTATATCTCATAGAAAACGCAGTTCCCAGGGCCAACTAATAGTATCCATAACTGCACGACTGATCACATAACTCTATCTTTTCCAGACTCATATACCACCCCATAGTTGCATTCCCCGGTAGCATTTGGCTAACGTATTCTACTGCCTTTTTCAAACTTCCATATCAACTGCAGCCTAATGCCACCCCCACGCCCAGAGACCTTAGGGTCAAATTCCCCTATAGCCCCCCTGCACTCCTCCCCTCTCATTATAAGACCCCGCACTTCTCTACTCTTGTCCGACCTAGCCTCTCTCTCATACCTCTTGAAGATCCTTGAATTGCCCGTTGCTAATGCTCTCCAACCTTTTATATATATATACTCCTATCCAGCCTACCTTCACTTAGTAGGCCAGAACAACATTAGAACTTTACTAGCCCCTTGCATGCCATCTATTCTCTTACAACCCATTCACAACTCTGCACCCAATGGTCGTCGGTGCGAGGCTAGCCGCCTCGCCAGTAACTAACTTCTATTGCCATACTTCCAGATAAATGTGGCAGAGTTAGCAACCCAGTCTCCACCACATCCAGCAAACCCTACAATTAACAACCAGCCGAGTAAAACCAGCTAGCCAAGGCACCTTCGGTTTTGGTATTAAGGACGCCCACATCTGTCTCATACACAGAGGGTTATTACAAACACTGGTGATATGGCAAGCCCCTAGCCACAGCCGCCGGACGACTATCACAGAGAGAGGGCGCCCAGCTCCCCCTTTTTGCCCACCCGAGGAGGGAGACCCCCACCCCCGCGGAGGTATACCTGGCCCCTGTTTTGACTTATGAGTCATTGCCAGGTAGCACAGGAATTCTTCCTATCAATGAACTAACCATGCTTGACTAACACCTTTACTAACCTCTATTAACTCACAATAAACCATTTACCTTTCTTGCATGCTCTGATCACTAAATTAGCACCTCACCTATACCATAGAATGAAGATTGAACAATCTAAGAGAGACGCTCCTATCACAGCTGTCCCCATCCTCCTCGCAAAGTAGATCCAGTCTCTCTCCCCTAAATACTTCCAGTATAGCCAAAATAGTACCTCTTACTAAGGCTCAGTTATATGAAAATATAAAGGCTTCCTATAGCCATGTGCCACAACAGTAAATACCATCTTACCTAGTCCCCATATCTATTGAGAGCTCAAATAAGTCCATAAGACTCGAGATCCCTACTGTCTACAGGGTCCAGAACCGAGCCTATAAATCTAGCTCCCACCCCCAGTCAAATCAGTTGAAAGCTAGACACCAACCAGTGGTCACTACCCTGCAGTTTACCTCTAGCTCTGCCCTTGTGTTGTTCCGGAGTTGAGAGATTCCAGATCCGGCAGACTCCGTGGCAGAGAAGACTGATAGAAGCATCTGTCCATGTACAAGTCCTAACGTGCACCTTATAACCTTCACACAAATTCGTGGGTATATAAGTGTGTAGCCAGCAACGATCGTCAAGAGATCCGACTTGAGAACTTCCTACATTTTGGACCATCTGGACGGCCGAGGAACCAGTCGTCAGCCCCCAACATCACCGGAAGCAAGATAACCAGGACCAGATCTACCCATACTATTCAAGATTCATGTTGCTAGTACTAAGTGTTATAGTACTAGCTTGATACTCACTTATTAACTTTCTATAAAGTGGCTAAAACCTTGCCCAGTATAATTCATATTTAACCATTCCATTTGGGACGTACTAAGCGATCAGTGCTCTTTAATTAACAGGCGACCTTGACTCTCGTAATTACCTTATTCAGATATTAAAACTCTAGTGATATCTAACGTTCGCCCACTGATTTGTGTTCTACGTATTTCTGCCATAAGAATATAAAACTTAGATCAGTACCCCCCATGAGGTTACTAGAGATTCCGTGTTCTACAATATACGCGTGTCTAATCCTAGCTGTGAGCTGCTACTTGGGCACGCGACCAGCCAGCAAGAGGTCAAATCAGTGACATTGAATTATACGAATATATTGAGGTCTTCCAGTAAAATAAAAACTTGCTAATTAAACCCGTGATCAGAAGAATATCCCTGAACGTTGGAAGTGGGAGACTAGGCTCCATCCAGATCTGCTAATGCTAGCAGTTCCCTTCTATTATTTGTTTTGTGCGAGAATTACTATCTTTCTATACTCTTTATTTATTTACGTCAATAAACGTGAACTTGTGTCGTGTTACCGTGTGTTTATTTTGTGTTCTCTATTCCTCATACCTTGTATTGTGCATGCAGCCTTATATACCCAGTCATTCAGAACTCACATTACCCAAGTTAAACCTGTAGAAAAACAGGGCATAACAATCACCAAAACCAGACTCACCCCAGCTAGCCACAAACACACATACACCAATTATAAAAGAGCTAACTGGGAAGCATTCACAAATGAGACAGAACAACACTTCACAACTCTAACCAGTACACCCATCACTAACATCAACAATGCTGTACACGTACTCAATAAAACTATCCAAAACGCTGACAAGAAACGCATTCCAAGAGGTAACAGAAAAAGATACAACCCCAACTTCACACCAGAAATTCAAAACCTCATCAGACAACGCGACATACTGAAACACTCCCCAGCACCCCACACACAAGACATCACACAACAAATTCAAGCACTCAACACCCAAACTAACAACAAAATACAAGAACAACAAAAACTAAATTGGAATAACTTCCTACAAACACTTGATCATAAAACAAACCCCAAAAAACTCTACAAAACACTAAACAGCATCACACTTTCCAACAGCAACACAACACAATCACATGCTGCAATCACAACAACAGACTCTACTCCTTCATGTAAACAACAAGCAAACACTCTCATCAATCACTTTTCACATGTCAGCCACCTAAAACCTCACAAAGACAACCGACGTGTCATCCAACGTAAGAGACAATTCCCCACAGACCCTGACTATACACCCTTCACCAGACAAAGCATATCATCAACAATCTCAAGCACTCACCCGCCTGTGGCCTAGACAACATAAGCAACATACACCTCAGACACCTGGGACCACAAGGCATACAAGCACTCACTAACATATCAAACTACAGCTATTCACACAACACAACACCAGACATTTGGAAGCATGGTATCATCATCACATTCCCCAAACCCAACAAAGACCCCACGCTACCCTCCTCGCACCGCCCCATCACACTCCTTTGCTCCCCCTCCAAAGTCATGGAACGCCTAGTATTACAACTAATTACACCTGACCTACCCCTAGCTCCAACACAACATGGCTTTAGGCCACTGCACTCCACAAACACACTTCTCACAGACCTTACACAAAGAGCTTTCGACGGCATCAACTCAGCTAGACCACCACACAGATCACTATTAGCCACACTCGACATTAGTAAAGCCTTCGATGCCATCCCCCGCCACAACATAACAAACAAAATCTACAACACAAACATGCACAACAACACAAAAAGGTGGCTGGCCAACTTCCTTGCAGGCAGATGTGCACACGTATCTTTTGCCGGTCAGTCATCTAAAATCAGAAACTTTCCAAACGGAGTCCCACAAGGATCCGTCCTATCGCCCGCACTCTTCAATCTGTACATGCACGATATAACTACACCCAATACGCCCCAAATAAACTTAGCCTCCTATGCAGATGACATAACACTCACGTGCACACACCATGACCCAAAAAGAGCAACAGATCTCCTTCAACCCTATCTCACCACACTACATGGCTGGTGCACTACAAACAGACTTAATCTAGCCCCAGCCAAATCCACCGCAACCCTGCTCACAAGTTGGACAGGAGAACACGAATACATCCCTCAACTCACCATAAACAACACACCCCTAACACATACACACACACCCAAAATCCTAGGAGTAACATATGATACTCATATGACATTCAAACAGCACACCACAAACATTAAAAAGAAATGACACCCAGACTTAACGCCCTCAGGTCACTTGCTCACACAAAATTTGGACACAACAAAGAAACTACCACCACAGTATATAAACAATACATAAGATCAGTGATGGAATATGCAAGCCCAGCCTGGGCTTCTAACCTAGCTGAAACACATCATTATAGGTTTGACTCCTGTAAGGAGATAAAGAAAACCTAATATTTAGTAGTGGCCCCGTAATCATTGACGAACATGCCTATTACATAAGGCATCCTCTTCAAACACTAATCCGCCATAGTTTGAATCTACCGCGCAGAGCATTTAACATCTGAGGAGCCTTCATCATGAGCGCACGCGACCTCACTCATGGCTTCAGTCATTATGAATTGGGTTCTCACTACGAAAAAACTTTGTAAAAAATAAAAATAAAAAGAAAATAAGAATAACTATCCAATAAGCTTTCCATCATATCGTGGATGTACTTGTGAGGATCTTTGACCAGACGCTGATTCAGGCGTCATTCTTCCTTCACTGACATATCAAGTAAACCAAAATCCTTAATACATCAACGAATGGGAAGGGGATGGTCGGGAGGGCTCCAGTCGTCAATGATTACGGGGCCACTACTAAATATTAGGTTTTCTTTATCTCCTTACAGGAGTCAAACCTATAATTTATTAGTGGCCCCTCCATCATTGACGAACATGCCTGATTTCTAAGACTGGAGGGGGACATTCGTAATCATATCATAACTCTAGAAAAGCAGATAATCAAACAACCTTTTTTACTTTGAAAATATATATAAATACGGCGCAGCCCATATATATACAAAAAAGGGGTTCAAGCAGGTGCGTGCTTCAAAGAAGCCTGCTTGACAAAAAAAGGGTAACTCTGGAGATTCTGTGAACAGATCTGTAGTTACAAAGGCACCCCACTCAACGAGTGGTGACAAAAATAACAAGTTATAAGTTTACATGTGCACATAATAAACCCCATAATATTCGTGGAAATAATTTGCAAAAGATCTCCACTGTTTAATACTAAATTGCTTTCACAGCTAAAACTACTATAACAACCCCGTTGTTTGTACTAACATTGTACTAGCACAATTTCTCGCAGAGAAAGTTTCATATCACATTATCCATAAATTGTATCACAGCTCTTACATTCCGGCGGGGTCTAGGGTGTCCTATGTTACACTGACTGCACCCCCCCCCCCTTTTTCCTTGAAAGTAAACAAAAGTGACTGAAGGGCCACCTAGACCCTCTGCCTTAAAGCTATACATGGTAAGGAAGGTATGTCTAGAGCAACTGACAAGTATCTAGTAAAAAACGTTTGATTAGACGCCCACAACTGTGTGGACGAAAGATCTTCTACTGAAAAGTTCTTCAGGAAACGTAAAGAGGCTGCCCATTTGCGTAAATCGTGGGCCCTACCCACAACGCCGGGATTACTCTCTTTAATGACTTCGACCAGAAGAGAAGCTAATCTCCGTTTCAGTAAGCGTTTACCCGTACTCGCTACCCACAAAGCACTTTGGGGGTTAGAGGAGCCACTCTCAAATATTTGGTTAGAGCTTGTATTGGCCATAGATATGGTGCACCTTTCCCCTTTTTAACGCCGGCACCGTGAACTCAGAAAACACGTGTACACTGTGCTCAGTCTTCGCTACAAATCCCGGGGAAGGTGCAATGTGAATACATTCATTAAGTCTACCAAACCTAAGGCAATTAGGTGTGTTGCTCATCGTCGCCAGCTCAGACACTCTGTTCCCGGTGGCCAAAGCCAAATGGAATACAGCCTTTTTTAAAGAGTAATGCAAAATCTGCAGTATATTGGTACAGACGAGAGTGAAGTAAAGACAATGCCTTGTCCAGAGACCAAGTAGGCATGAGCTGACAGGGAGGTGGGCGGAGTTTAAAACATGCCCTCTGTTACGACCGGGCACTCGGGTACACTAGGGCTCTCAAACAGGACTCGAGTATGGCTCGCTGCCACAACGGAAACACACGATCCCAACCCCAGAGTACTGCCAGCCGAACAAAAAACACCAATACCCTCCAGAGTTCTATCTGCTATAACGGGGTATACAAGAACTCGGTACTAGCGTTTCACAACAGACTAATAAAGAGACGGGAGTTATCTAGTCTGGTCAACAATCAAACAAAGAAGTAAATACAACAACACCAAAGAATAGTGTTGGCCGAAGCCGAAGTAATCCACCCTTGACTAAGAACTTAAGAAGTCCTCCACCCTCTACTTCGGATCGGCACTATTACGTTACGTTAAACAATAGTCCTCGAGCATCGAGCAAGGAATCTTCTGATAAAGTTAGATGCTTTTCGGATACTCGTAAGAAGTAAGTATCGGATTTTGAACAGCAATTCAATAAGCAACACACTGGCAATTAAGTAATATTAAAGGCTTTAAATTGACATAAGAAGAATTATAAGAATAGACAGTAGTAAATGGCAAACATATAAAAGAAGTACTCCGACAATGCACTGGCAATAGCCTACTAGGATTGTGCTCGGGGGGCCACTAATCTCTAAAGTAGCTATGCGTGCCACACATGAAATCAATAGTGCATAAACAATAACATACATAAGGAAAGCTTCAATACTATGCTGTATCTGCTGACCGAGCAAAGTCTAGCTGGGATGTAGTAGGCTAGGAAACAATGGCTGAGCAAGCGGCTCGTAGCCTAGCGAGGTCCTTAAGACTGTGCGGCCAAATTACGGTAATTGACGGGATGCTCTCTTGAGAGATCCAGATCACTAGTATCTGGTTCTCTCCTGGCGATCCTCTCAAAGTCAAGCAAACGAGTTAGCACAGTGCTGGCAGAGGCAAAAGCCCTCACTCGCAACACAGTGCTAAACTCACAAGGTACACAGTCAGAAAGACCACCTAGGCTTTCCAAGTCTCCGTTGCGATTGTACAGGTTCAACAAAACCTAATACACATCGGGAATCACAACTCTAGTAGCCTTATCCCAGTCTAGCATCACCTAGATCAGCAGAAAACAGGAACATGAATAATCATACACAGGGAAATGCATATACGAGTGCAACAAACATTAATCAATCCTATTCTAGTTATCCCTTCCAAAATAGGCTATCTAATAGGCATATATCTCGTGAGAACTCAAGCGACAATACTTTGGCTGACTAAATCTGCACCAAAGGGGTCATTGAGGTTAAAAAGGGTTCGGGAAAAGAAGAAGGTCGGCGGTACAGAGAGTAGGGAAAGTTCACATCAGTCGGAAGAATATATATAGTTGCAAGGGATATGAGAAGTCGCTCTGCCTAATGAGTTCTGAGGAAAATGCGGCGAGACCTCCCTTTTTATACTCGGCCCTCTAGTGAGCATATCGCCAACTACTAAGGACCGCCCACTAGCAATCGTTACGTAATATTCTCTCTCAATCTGGGATCGACAAAGGATTTCCCACGCACTGAGAGGGAGGAGGGAGGAGGAAGGAGGGGAGTTAGGCCTACCTGCCTCATGGCGTACTCGCTGGCCCTCGTTACGTAATCTCTCTCTCTCCTTTCATCATTACAAATAAGTCCCACACACAACACTTATAACTAATGATATAAAATAGAACTCGTTGACTCAGATGAAAACAAGATACATATTTATAATACTTATAGTACAACGGCTCACATAAACTAAGTTAGGAAACTCTACACAGACTACAGCCAAAGTTCCTGCCCTGACGATCCTAGCGAGAGTGGGGCATGACTGGGCATTCTGTACAGCATGCTCATACTCGACATGCGTCACACCTCCCCCAAGATTTTACTTGCTCAACCCTGAGCTAAAATCTGATACACAGAACCCCATCAAGCCCCTCACACCCAGCGACCGCATGGCACTAAAACAAAGCTGAGATTATCACTAAAACACATCTTAAAAAAAAAATTACATTTTATAACTCCTCCCAACAATAGCAAAAGACACAATATCATGCTCCCAGAGCGAGCTTACAGCAGCTCAGCCGTTTGATAGTTCGTGGACTACTCAAACTCTATAGGCTATGACAAACTTATACAATTATCTATATCAAAAAGAAAGAGTTTTTTTATGATTTTTTATATTTTAATATGTTTTTCCCGGCTGCACTATAAGGGCAGCCTATTTTTTCTCCACTCAAACCCACACACCTGTGATAGCCTACGACTGATCATCTACCCTCGATAAACAATCCGCGATCACATTGTCACATCCCGCAATATGACGGATGTCCAGGTTATACTCCTGCAACATCAAAGACCACCTGGTCAGTCTCATATTGCGATTGTGAAATTGATTTAGGAATCTCAAAGGGTGATGATCAGTGTAGATAACCACGACTGGGCCATAGGCTGGAACATACACCTCGAAGTGCCTGAGCGACAGCACAATCGCCAGTAATTCCTTTTCTATTGTAGAATAGTTCTTTTGTGCAGCATTGAACTTTTTAGAAAAGAAACTTACTGGGTGTTCCACACCCTCATTGTCTGTCTGTAGCAAGACGGCACCAGCCCCTACACCACTAGCATCTGTTGCCAGCTGAAAAGGCCTGTTAAAGTCTGGGGCCCTGAGTATCGGATGAGTACATAGCAAATGTTTCACCAAAGTAAAAGCCTTTTCACACTCAGGTGCCCACAAAAACTTTTTGTCTTTAGATAACAAATCTGTGAGAGGTGCCAACACCGTTGAGTAACCTTTTATGAAGCGTCTGTAGTAGCCTATCATACCCAAGAATCTCATAATCTGCTTCTTGGTGGTTGGGTGCGGAAATTTATTGATAGCCTGTACCTTGTTCTGAGGAGGGCACACCTGTCCCCTTCCCACTACAAACCCAAGGTACTGCACAGTGGCTTTTACGAAGTCACACTTTGCCAAATTTACTACCAGACCTGCTTCACTAAGTTTCCGGAACAAGGTCTCAAGGTGCTCACAATGGCTCTCAAAGTCGTCATCATAAATGATTACATCGTCCAAATATACGGTGCAATTTGGAATGTCCTTGACAATTTCATTCATCAGGTTCTGAAACGTTGCTGGTGCATTCTTAAGTCCGTAGGGCATAACATTACACCGGTAGGTACTCCCGTCCACCACAAAACCACATACCTCTTTAGCACGCTCGGACAAAGGTACTTGCCAGTAACCTTTTACTAAATCTACTTTAGACAAAAACCGAGCATACCAATTTTATCAACACTATCATCAACCCGAGGAAGAGGATATGGGTTAGTTGGAGTCAAACCGTTTAACCTACGGAAATCAATACAAAAGCGTACCTTGCCATCTGGCTTAGGCTGCAGTGTTACGGGGGAAGTCCATTTAACTGTGCCTTTCTCTATCAACCCTCTACCGAGCATATACTCCAACTCCTCCCTCAGTGCTGGTAGTTTTATGGGGGGCACACGGTACGGGATTGACTTAAAGGGTAGATGGTCCCCCACGTCAACATCATGCATAGCCTGAGTAGTGAGGCCTGGGTGTTCAGCAAATACAGTGGGGTATGAACCGAACAACTGACGGATAGCATCAAACTGCGGCTCAGGCAAATGAGCTATAGCCTCGTCAGCCCTTAGGCTCGAGTTCCCCGCCCACTGATCCGCTGAAACATGTTGATCCCAGCTATCCTCCTCTGAAGCTTGACTGTCCCCCTCTCCTTCTCCACCACGGCCGCAACAAGCCAACACAGGGACAGTGAGAGGCTCAGAGGGGCGCCTCACATACTCTTTTATAAGGTTCACGTGACATAACTGGTTCTTTTTCCTCCTGTCTGGAGTGGCAACAAGGTAATCTAGGTCTGAAATTTTTTCTACAATTTTATAAGGTCCAGTGTACTTCGCAGAGAGGGGGTTCCCAACCAAAGGCAACAAAATTAATACCTCTTGTCCTACAATGAACTTCCGGAGCCTCACTTTGCGATCATACCTGTCCTTCATCAAAGCTTGTGATTCTGTCAAGTTTCGACCTGCCATCTCCAGACTCTTAAGCATGCGCTCACGGCTTTCAAACACATACTTTAACAAGGGACAAGGCTGCACAGTTCCTTCCCAAATTTCTCTCAGCATATTAAGGGGGCCCCTGACACGGTGTCCAAAAATCAGCTCGTTTGGACTAAATCCCAGGCTCTCACCAGGCACTTCCCGAGCAGCAAACAGCACATAAGGCAATCCAAGATCCCAATCCCTTCCGTTGTCAGCACAATAACACCTGAGCATGCTTTTAAGGGTGGCATGCCACCGCTCAAGCACCCCTTGACTCTCAGGGTGATACGCTGACGATACTACTGCTCGTATCCCATGCTGTTGCATTGTTTGCTTGAATATATTGGAGGTGAAATTGGATCCCTGATCAGACTGAATCTCCTCCGGGTACCCGTACCTTGAAAAGTACCACAAGTTACTGACTACCGTCTTAGCCATGCCATTTTTCATAGGGTATGCGTCGGGGTATCTTGTGGCAACATCCATTATGGTTAACAAAAATTTATTTCCAGCCTTAGTGGGAGGGAGTGGACCAACCATGTCAACAACAATTTTACTAAAGGGTGGCCCAATCACAGGAATAGGGTGTAACGGAGCCTTAGGAATAACTTGGTTCGGTTTCCCGACCCGTTGACAAATATCACATGAGTTTATCCATGACTGCACATGAGACTTCATCCCCGGCCACCAAAACAATTTCCCCAAAGCCGCCACCGTTTTTCTTACCCCCAAATGTCCTGCCAGCGGTGTGTCATGCGCCAAACTCAGTAGGCTATCCCTGCACTCCCGTGGCACCACCAACTGGTCCACTACTCCGGACCCCTTTTTCCAGCTACGTTTAGGGTCTTGAAAACGCCGATAGAGGATGCCTTCTAAATAAAAAAAATCTCCCGGCTGTGCATCACCGTCCTCGTCGAGCTCCACAGCTCCATTAGCACACGTTTGGAGATCAGGGTCCTCCAGTTGCAACCGACGTATATCGGAGGGTGCCAAGCGATCCAACTGCTCCCGGAGCAATGCATGACCTTCCCCGATACTGAGCTGCTCCCTCTGTCTCTCTCGATGTTCATAACGCTGCTGTCGTGGAGACTCATCATGCCCAGCCTCGTCACTCTCGATGACAGGCCCAGGGGCCACTCCAGAACTAAGTAATGGTGCCAATACTGAATCACCCAGGAGAGCCGCCGAGTCAAAACTCTTAAAACCAACTCCAGCTTTAGCCTCCTCCTGTTTATCGTTCCTCCGCTGGTCTGAAGACGGAGGACTAAGCTGTGACACTTTAGCTGCCCGAGCTCGGGTGACAGCACACGCCATGGGTTGTGCCTGGCACCGCTCGACCCACTCTCGCTCTTCCCTACTTACGTCGGCCGGCCTCTCGGCAACGACTAAGGGTAGAACCTCAGAAGCGGGCCTTGCAAAGTCGTTGCCGAGAAGAAGGTCGACGCCCTCCACTGGCAGTTTCTCCACAATCCCGACATCCAATTCACGTGCCACACCATCCACCTCCAACTCCAACCGCACCAGCGGGTATGACCGAGTTGCATTAATACCCTGCACCACTACCACCCGAGCCGCGTTTATAGCGTAGCCAGTCAAGTTTTTCATCAAAGTCTGGGAAGCACCGGTATCACGCAAGACCTCTACTCCATGCTTGCGCCCCGCCCACATCACGCAACCCCGCCCTCTATGGTCGCAAAAAACATCCTGAGCAGGGTTCGAGCCTCCCAGGTGCTTCTGCATTGGCTGTGCCTCAGCCTCTGACGAACTGCAAACTCAGAAGACTTCAGAGACACACCAATGTTGCAGGCCAAAGACACAGCTGCTGTAGGTGGTTTGCTAGGACAGACTCTTGCAAAGTGCCCCTTTTTATGACATTGATAACACTCCAACTCCCCTTTGGGCTTCCCTTGGTACTGGGAAGGGCCCGGCCCCTTCTTAAATGGGACGGTGCTAGTCTTGTGGTCAGTCTTGGTATCATAACTCTTGTACTTGTTTGCATAAGATATATTACCAACTCGGGGGGGTGGGGCGTCACGCCCCTTGTTACCTGCCTCACTACGCTGGGCAGACCCGCACCCACGAATTAGCGATAGCCGGAGGTCAGCCATCTCAGCTGCCTCCTGTAGAGTTTTTGGGTTCTTTTCTTTAATAGTTAAAGTCATTTCTGCACCAGTACACTTATAAAACTGCTCGAGCAGAAACGGCTCAGTCAACTGTTCGGCCGTCTCAGCTTTCTCAGAACGTGTCCAGTTTGTAAGTGCATCTTTTAAGTCCCGGGCATGTTCAAGAAAGGTCGCCTCCCTAGTCTTCGTAACACCCCGAAACTTCAATCGATATGTTTCTGGTTGCAACTCGTATGCCCGTAGGACAGCTCTCTTCAATTCTGGGTAGTCAATGCAAGACTCTAAAGGCAGTGCATCATAAGCCTTCAGACCCTTACCCGTAAGTCTTGAGGAGACTAGAGCTGCCCACTTCTCTTCAGGCCAATTATGCTCCCTACACTTCTTCTCAAAACGATTAAAAAATTCTGTGACTTCAGTTTCACTAAATGCCGGCACCAATTTGACTAAGTGGGACAAGGACTGTTCTCTTACTTGGCCTTCACGGCCCATCCGAGTCCCTGTCGACTCTGCACGAGTCTTATCTAAATCTATTTGAGCACAATATTTCTCTGAGTCGTACCTAAGCTCAGCCTCGTGCCTCCTAGTCTCATTCTCCTGCCTCCTAGACTCAGCCTCAATCTCCTTCTCCTGCTTCCTAGTCTCATTCTCATGCCTCCTAGCCTCATTCTCCATCTCCTGCTTCCTAGCCTCATTCTCAATTTTAGCAAGCTCAAGTCTAAATATCATATCTGGAGACAGGCAGGAAGAGGGAGCTGCCACTACTGAAGGAGGGGGGGCAAAAACTGGGGAACCACCATGTGCACCGCCCGAGGGCACTCCAATCTGCCAATTCTCATCCCTCTGTGGGAGAGTGCTAATCTCCGGCAACTGAGTGGACGGCACTGTGGGAGTCGAGTGAGAGGGGATCTGGGGAGGAACCCCCCCAAACGCCCTCTCCTCCGAAACCCCATGTCGCCCACGCAACACCCAGGAAATCAGCTCCCTCTTGGACATCCCTATTACATTGGATAGGCCCAAAACCTTGGCTATCAGGTGCAAGCCATAAATATCCACCCCAGTCAGCCTCTCCTCCGTCACGTGGTACCGCTTACACACAAAAACTCTAGCATCCTCCTCACTGATTACTAACGGCACCTCTTCAAATGGCATCTCTCGCTCCTCGTCAGTGCTAGGGCACGACATACTGAAGTCTACAAAAAAATTCTCGAGACAAAAGTGTTAAACTTCCTTATGCACGCACTAATTACTAAATTAACTGGAGTCTCTTAAATGCTCTACTAATTGCCATACAAAAAAAAATATTCTTCAATATGCACGCTAAAGTACAAACAAACAAATGTTGTACAACTCTGCAAAAATTTATACTGTTCACAAAATCCTAAGCAAGGTCGCCATTTGTTACGACCGGGCACTCGGGTACACTAGGGCTCTTACACAGGACTCGAGTATGGCTCGCTGCCACAACGGAAACACACGATCCCAACCCCAGAGTACTGCCAGCCGAACAAAAAACACCAATACCCTCCAGAGTTCTATCTGCTATAACGGGGTATACAAGAACTCGGTACTAGCGTTTCACAACAGACTAATAAAGAGACGGGAGTTATCTAGTCTGGTCAACAATCAAACAAAGAAGTAAATACAACAACACCAAAGAATAGTGTTGGCCGAAGCCGAAGTAATCCACCCTTGACTAAGAACTTAAGAAGTCCTCCACCCTCTACTTCGGATCGGCACTATTACGTTACGTTAAACAATAGTCCTCGAGCATCGAGCAAGGAATCTTCTGATAAAGTTAGATGCTTCTCGGATACTCGTAAGAAGTAAGTATCGGATTTTGAACAGCAATTCAATAAGCAACACACTGGCAATTAAGTAATATTAAAGGCTTTAAATTGACATAAGAAGAATTATAAGAATAGACAGTAGTAAATGGCAAACATATAAAAGAAGTACTCCGACAATGCACTGGCAATAGCCTACTAGGATTGTGCTCGGGGGGCCACTAATCTCTAAAGTAGCTATGCGTGCCACACATGAAATCAATAGTGCATAAACAATAACATACATAAGGAAAGCTTCAATACTATGCTGTATCTGCTGACCGAGCAAAGTCTAGCTGGGATGTAGTAGGCTAGGAAACAATGGCTGAGCAAGCGGCTCGTAGCCTAGCGAGGTCCTTAAGACTGTGCGGCCAAATTACGGTAATTGACGGGATGCTCTCTTGAGAGATCCAGATCACTAGTATCTGGTTCTCTCCTGGCGATCCTCTCAAAGTCAAGCAAACGAGTTAGCACAGTGCTGGGTGGCAGAGGCAAAAGCCCTCACTCGCAACACAGTGCTAAACTCACAAGGTACACAGTCAGAAAGACCACCTAGGCTTTCCAAGTCTCCGTTGCGATTGTACAGGTTCAACAAAACCTAATACACATCGGGAATCACAACTCTAGTAGCCTTATCCCAGTCTAGCATCACCTAGATCAGCAGAAAACAGGAACATGAATAATCATACACAGGGAAATGCATATACGAGTGCAACAAACATTAATCAATCCTATTCTAGTTATCCCTTCCAAAATAGGCTATCTAATAGGCATATATCTCGTGAGAACTCAAGCGACAATACTTTGGCTGACTAAATCTGCACCAAAGGGGTCATTGAGGTTAAAAAGGGTTCGGGAAAAGAAGAAGGTAGGCGGTACAGAGAGTAGGGAAAGTTCACATCAGTCGGAAGAATATATATAGTTGCAAGGGATATGAGAAGTCGCTCTGCCTAATGAGTTCTGAGGAAAATGCGGCGAGACCTCCCTTTTTATACTCGGCCCTCTAGTGAGCATATCGCCAACTACTAAGGACCGCCCACTAGCAATCGTTACGTAATATTCTCTCTCAATCTGGGATCGACAAAGGATTTCCCACGCACTGAGAGGGAGGAGGGAGGAGGAAGGAGGGGAGTTAGGCCTACCTGCCTCATGGCGCACTCGCTGGCCCTCGTTACGTAATCTCTCTCTCTCCTTTCATCATTACAAATAAGTCCCACACACAACACTTATAACTAATGATATAAAATAGAACTCGTTGACTCAGATGAAAACAAGATACATATTTATAATACTTATAGTACAACGGCTCACATAAACTAAGTTAGGAAACTCTACACAGACTACAGCCAAAGTTCCTGCCCTGACGATCCTAGCGAGAGTGGGGCATGACTGGGCGTTCTGTAAGCATGCTCATACTCGACATGCGTCACACCTCATAAAACCTGTTTCCTCCGCTACCGGTATGGAGAGACCTGTAAGGTCTAAAAAGGGCACTCTAATCGCAGTTAAGTGATTTTTTAACGTTACCACAGATAAACGTTTCTGCTCAAACAGATAATATAAATAATTAAAAACTAATGCGACGATGCTTTGTCCAGAGACCATGTAGGCCTGAGCCGACGGGGAAGGTGGGCGGAGTTTAAAACCTGCCCACATAAATCACTTTCAGATAAATGTTTCTGCATGAACAGATAAATTAAATAATAAACAACCCACACCACCGGGGGCACAGTTCGTGTTGTTCGAAGAATCCGAGACGTAAAAGCTTGCCAATGCGATGGAAACTGTCGCTTTGTAGACTGGGTATATTGATTTGTGAATATCTTGGTCACATCGCTACCAGATGGTGCTAGCCACTTGGCCTCCTGACTGTCCAAAATGAACAAGTCCGCGAGGTTTCTAGGTTGCCAACTGTGTTCTACGTGGAACAACCCGACCAGGAGTGACACTGGGTGCGGGCACCACGTGTTCAAATGCTGGTACCCCACTGCGCCGGCCACAGGGGCGCGATTAGCGAGACAACGCCTCGCTAATCCTGTAGTTTGTGGACTACGTGGCACATTAGAGACGCGTCTGGCGGCGGAAAATAGATAAATAGAAATCAACCTGTTCTCGTCCGTCATCAGAGCGTCTGGGTCGTCCGCCGGCGTTATCGGCCGGCGGGTGAGGTATGACTGTGAGTATCGCCATACACCTTGGCTGTGGCTGTCCCTCGCTTGCGAGCTCGGTATACTCCCTGAATGGGAGCCCTCGTCCGAGTCCCGTAAAGGTTTATGATAATTAAAAGCTCCCATAGCTCGTTAACACATTGAAAGTAGAGCTGGGGAGCAAAATCATAAAGTATACTAATTAAGGTAATTTATATTTAAGTGTATTAAAATAAATTACTATCAATAAACATAATATTATCATAATATAATCATAGAAAATATATATGTTTATTATGATTCAGCTATTAAATTATTTCATTAACAAATAGAAATAAGATAGGGCTACCTGAGCTTAACGGCGTTGAACATACCGCAATGAGAGGTTCAAGTGCCGACACGACAGAGACTGGGGGAAAACTACCCCGCCCCCGTGAACTACCTGGTCACCTGGTGCAACACCGGTACTCCGCCCTGGAAAGAGAAATTTCCGGGGATTAATGCTCATAGGGTTACACCCAAAGAATGGTACAAAATACGTGCCTCAAAACCGCCGGTCAACGAACCGTAGCACTCCACCACTACTTTTCGTTGTCCCTTTAGTTTCATATTATTATGTTCCTTCCAACAACCAACCATACTCCTAAAATCGATTAATGAAATTTACAAACACATGTGGCAGTCCGTGGATTCTAACCCAGGATGCTCACACCGAAAATCAACACCTTATACATCGCACCACGAAGACAGTTAAAGGTTGGTGGACACTGCCTATGATTTATTATGCAACTTCGAATCCTGCATATCAATCTAAGCATGTCCACACATCCCAACTGCAACTCACGTAGGCTATGCATATTGTGACGCATGTCCAGTGTGAGCATGCTGTACAGAACGCCTAGTCATGCCCCACTCTCGCTAGGATCGTCAGGGCAGGAACTTTGGCTGTAGTCTATGTAGAGTTTCCTAACTTAGTTCATGTGAGCCGTTGTACTATAAGTATTATGAATATGTATTTTGTTTTCATCTGAGTCAACGAGTTCTATTTTATATCATTAGTTATAAGTATTGTGTATAAAACTTATTTGTAATGATGAGAGGAGAGAGAGAGATTACGTAATGGGGGTCAGTGGGTGCGCCATGCGGGAGGTGGGCCTAACTCATTAGCACTCCACCCCTCCCCCCTCCCCTCAGTGCTGGGAAAGCCTTTGTCTATCCCAGATTGAGAGAGAGAAATTACGTAATGATTGTCAGTGGGCGGTCCTTAGTAGTTCACGTTGGGCTCACTAGAGGGCCGACTATAAAAAGGGAAGTCTAGCCATTTTTAGATCAGAACTCATTAGGCAGAGCGACTTCTCATTTCCCTTGCTAACTATATATATTCTTCTGACTGATGTGAACTTTCTCTACTATCTTTACAGTCTTATCTCCTCTTTTCCCTACCCTTTTTAACTTCCATGGTCCCGTTGGTGCAGAGCTAGTCAGCCAACGTATTATCGCTTGAGTTCTCACGAGATATATGCCTATTAGATAGCCTATTTTGGAAGGGTTAACTTAGAATAGGATTGATTTATGTTTGTTGCACTCGTATATGCATTTCCCTGTGTGTTATTATTATTGTTCCTGTTTTCTGCTGGTCTAGGTAATGCTAGACTGGGATAGGGCTACTGGTGTTGTGATTTCCGATGTGTACTAAATTTTGTTGAACCTGTACAATCGCAACGGAGACGTGGGAAGCCTAGGTGGTCTTTCTGACTGTGTACCTTGTGAGTTTAGCACTGTGTTGCGAGTGAGGGCTTTTGCCTCTGCCACCCAACACTGTGCTAACTCGTTTGCTTTGACATTGAGAGGGTCGCCAGGAGAGAACCAGATACTAGCGATCTGGATCTCTCAAGAGAGCACCCCGTCAATTAACGTAATTTGGCCGCACAGCCTTAAGGACTTCGCTAGGCTACGAGCCGCTTGCTCAGCCATTGTTTCCTAGCCTACTACATCCCAGCTAGACTTTACTCGATCAGCAGATACAGAATAGTATTGAAGCTTTCCTTATGTATGATATTGTTTATGCACTATTGATTTCATGTGTTGCACGCTTGGCTACTTTAGTGATTAGTGGCCCACGAGCACAATCCGAGTAGGCTATTGCCGGTGCATTTGCGGAGTACTTCTTTTTAATGTTTGCCATTTACTATTGCATATTCTTATAATTATTCTTATGCCAATTTAAACCTTTAATAATATTTAATTGCCAGTGTTTTGCTTATTGAATTGCTGTTCAAAATCCGATACGTACTTCTTACGAGCATCTGAGAAGCATCTAACTTTTTCAGAAGATTCCTTGCTCGATGCTTAACCTGGGAACTGCGGGAAGACTCTTTAGAGTTCGGCCGGCGGACTGCGGGAAGACTCTCTGGAGTAAGTAAAACTAAAAATCAACTTTTTACATCGAAAAAATTTTTTTTTTTTTTTTTTTTTTTTTTTTTTTTTTTTTTTTTTTTGGCCCCTGGGCCATGCAAAATCTCAGTCCTCTACCTCCCCTCCTTCCCCACTTTCCTCCTATTCCTCAGTTATCACCTATTTTCCCTATTATTCCCTTATTCTGAGGTATATTTTCGTGCTAACATTAGCGAGTTGCAAGCAGGGTGTTGTCATCACTGATGGCCATCGAGTGCAAGAGAGAGAGAGAGAGTATCGATCGACTGTGTCTCAGTGGCCTTGGGGGAAATTGGCGGGAAAGGAGTTTGCCTCACCCATAGATTATACAACTCGCGGGCTATATCTCCGATTTTGACCATCCAAACGCTGTTTTCACTCGTTTTATTGTTGTTTCAGGTTAATACCTTTATAATCAACCCATAATAGGCGCATATGGATAATTATTAATGCTATTAATGGTACAATGAATATTTTAGTGACGAAAAACCTCAAATACGTCAGCACAGGGGGAGGTTTTCATTTACCCCCGTGCGCACTTCAGAGGTTAAGGACTATTAATTAACGTAACGTAATAGTGCCGATCCGAAGTAGAGGGTGGAGGACTTCTTAAGTTCTTAGTCAAGGGTGGATTACTTCGGCTTCGGCCAACACTATTCTTTGGTGTTGTTGTTTCTTACTTCTTTGTTTGATTGTTGACCAGACTAGATAATTCCTGTCTCTTTATTAGTCTGTTGTTGAACACTAGTACCGAGTTCTTGTATACCCCGTTATAGCAGATCGAACTCTGGAGGGTATTGGTGTTTTTTTGTTCGGCTGGCAGTACTCAGGGTTTGGGATCGTGTGTTTCCGTTGTGGCAGCGAGCCGTACTCGAGTCCTGATTGAGAGCCCTTGTGTACCCGAGTGCCAGGTCGTAACAATATGTGAATGGAAAGAGCAATTAATGGGGCCTTAACCACTTAGGGAAGTCCTCTCGATAAATTACTCCTGAACCAATATCAATTATTTTGTTCCTTCCAACAACCAACCATACTCCTAAAATCGATTAATGAAATTTACAAACACATGTGGCAGTCCGTGGATTCGAACCCAGGATGCTCACACCGAAAATCAACACCTTATACATCGCACCACGAAGACAGTTAAAGGTTGGTGGACACTGCCTACGATTTATTATGCAACTTCCAATCCTGCATATCAATCTAAGCATGTCCACACATCCCAACTGCAACTCACATAGGCTATGCATATGTGAATGGAAAGAGCAATTAATGGGGCCTTAACCACTTAGGGAAGTCCTCTCGATAAATTACTCCTGAACCAATATCAATTATTATGTTCCTTCCAACAACCAACCATACTCCTAAAATCGATTAATGAAATTTACAAACACATGTGGCAGTCCGTGGATTCGAACCCAGGATGCTCACACCGAAAATCAACACTTTATACATCGCACCACGAAGACAGTTAAAGGTTGGTGGACACTGCCTACGATTTATTATGCAACTTCCAATCCTGCATATCAATCTAAGCATGTCCACACATCCCAACTGCAACTCACGTAGGCTATGCATATGTGAATGGAAAGAGCAATTAATGGGGCCTTAACCACTTAGGGAAGTCCTCTCGATAAATTACTCCTGAACCAATATCAATTATTATGTTCCTTCCAACAACCAACCATACTCCTAAAATCGATTAATGAAATTTACAAACACATGTGGCAGTCCGTGGAATCGAACCCAGGATGCTCACACCGAAAATCAACACCTTATACATCGCACCACGAAGACAGTTAAAGGTTGGTGGACACTGCCTACGATTTATTATGCAACTTCCAATCCTGCATATCAATCTAAGCATGTCCACACATCCCAACTGCAACTCACGTAGGCTATGCATACTGTATGTGAATGGAAAGAGCAATTAATGGGGCCTTAACCACTTAGGGAAGTCCTCTCGATAAATTACTCCTGAACCAATATCAATTATTATGTTCCTTCCAACAACCAACCATACTCCTAAAATCGATTAATGAAATTTACAAACACATGTGGCAGTCCGTGGATTCGAACCCAGGATGCTCACACCGAAAATCAACACCTTATACATCACACCACGAAGACAGTTAAAGGTTGGTGGACACTGCCTACGATTTATTATGCAACTTCCAATCCTGCATATCCTAAGCATGTCCACACATCCCAACTGCAACTCACGTAGGCTATGCCATATCTGAATGGTAAGAGCAATTAATGGGGCCTTAACCACTTAGGGAAGTCCTCCCGATAAATTACTCTCCTGAACCAATATCAATTATTTTGTTCCTTCCAACAACCAACCATACTCCTAAAATCGATTAATGAAATTTACAAACACATGTGGCAGTCCGTGGATTCGAACCCAGGATGCTCACACCGAAAATCAACACCTTATACATCGCACCACGAAGACAGTTAAAGGTTGGTGGACACTGCCTACGATTTATTATGCAACTTCCAATCCTGCATATCAATCTAAGCATGTCCACACATCCCAACTGCAACTCACGTAGGCTATGCATATGTGAATGGAAAGAGCAATTAATGGGGCCTTAACCACTTAGGGAAGTCCTCTCGATAAATTACTCCTGAACCAATATCAATTATTATGTTCCTTCCAACAACCAACCATACTCCTAAAATCGATTAATGAAATTTACAAACACATGTGGCAGTCCGTGGATTCGAACCCAGGATGCTCACACCGAAAATCAACACCTTATACATCGCACCACGAAGACAGTTAAAGGTTGGTGGACACTGCCTACGATTTATTATGCAACTTCCAATCCTGCATATCAATCTAAGCATGTCCACACATCCCAACTGCAACTCACGTAGGCTATGCATATGTGAATGGAAAGAGCAATTAATGGGGCCTTAACCACTTAGGGAAGTTCTCTCGATAAATTACTCCTGAACCAATATCAATTATTATGTTCCTTACAACAACCAACCATACTCCTAAAATCGATTAATGAAATTTACAAACACGTGGCAGTCCGTGGATTCGAACCCAGGATGCTCACACCGAAAATCAACACCTTATACATCGCACCACGAAGACAGTTAAAGGTTGGTGGACACTGCCTACGATTTATTATGCAACTTCGAATCCTGCCTATCAATCTAAGCATTTCAGCATATCTTTACCCGTCCAGAAGATTTAAGCATATCTTCTGAACCCTCATAAAGATGAAGCATATCTTTATTAAAGATGAAGTCTTGCCAGTATCCCTTTACACTTGAAACACTAGTAAGATTCCGGCATCTTTTTATCCTATAAAAAGTCTAAGCCTATCTTAATCTCTAATCTGGCTTCTCCAGAAGCCCTCATAGATCGCTGTCTTGAAGGCCGTGACACCCTATTGTATCAATCAATTGTTTGTCAAAATATCGCGAATTGCAAATCAGTTAACCCATCCAGCCCCGGCTAGTTTTGTAATGTTTGTTCACCAGCAACCCGGCCGTTTTCAAAAAATGGTTTTATTCCAGAAACAATAGCGAATGGGTTAGGAATGAAGGAAAACCACGAAAAACCGCTCAAAAAGCTTAAAGAATGGTCCTACAGAGCCCCCGAAAACGTATTTTACAAGAGTAAAAAATTGAAGGCAATTACCCCCAAAAAACCAGGTTATTGCGCTCTCACTCGCACGCACGTGGACTTTGAGAGTTTTCAATCATCGGCACAGTTGCGTGGGATACGTACACAGTTCCCATACAAAATCTGAGCCCTCTTGAGTGGCTACACCTGAGGTTACGGTTGGCGCAATTAGGGTGACGCGCCAGGCGTGTCTCTGGGCCTATGCGTTACATACATCGCCGACGCGTCAGGCGCGTCGCTGGGGCTGTACGGGTTAATATAACCACCCAAAGGTACAACTGCCGGGTTTTATATGCAATGTCAAACCAATTGTACCTGCCCCAGACCTCTTTGTAAAAAGGTCGCCGGGAGGGAAAGACTAAACAAACAAACGGCATTGTTTCAATGGCTTATTAACCCTTGTCTAGCGGCGCGCGACTTATGTCGAGTTAAAGAAACTGGCAAAAAACGGGTGAAAAATGGGTGAAAATCGAGTGAAAATGGGTGGAACAGTAATGAACCATACGTCTGACATCTGTGGCCTCCCGGCCCACACTAACTCCAGTTCCCCCACCGCGCGGGAGGATGACAGTGTGACCAATAGTTCGCGAAAAGTGAACAATGTAGCAAAATCCGCTAAACTTCCATCTTTGAGGTAACACTGTCAGGGCTCCACGAGTGCTACGTAGCTGTATGTGGTGTCATTGTGTTGCGATTTCCGCCTAGTTTTTGGCACAATACAGTTCCTTTCATGCTGATGGTTGATATAGCAGTCAGAATGGCCTGAAAAGGCCCAAAACGGCCACAGACCACCCGCTCGTAATGTGTAAGGATTTCAGCATATCTTTTACCTGTCCAAAAGAATTAAGCATAACTTCTTAACCCGGGAGCTGCGGGAAGACTCTTAAGAGTTCCCCCGGCGGACTGCGGGAAGACTCTCTGGAGTAAGTAAAACTAAAAATCAACTTTTTACATCGAATTTTTTTTTTTTTTTTTTTTTTTTTTTTATTTTTTTTTTTTTTTTTGGCCCCTGGGCCATGCAAAATCTCAGTCCTCTACCTCCCCTCCTTCCCCACTTTCCTCCTATTCCTCAGTTATCACCTATTTTCCCTATTATTCCCTTATTCTGAGGTATATTTTCGTGCTAACATTAGCGAGTTGCAAGCAGGGTGTTGTCATCACTGATGGCCATCGAGTGCAAGAGAGAGAGAGAGAGTATCGATCGACTGTGTCGCAGTGGCCTTGGGGAAAATTGGCGGGAAGGTAGCTTGCCTCACCCATACATTATACAACTCGCGGGCTATATCTCCGATTTTGACCATCCAAACGCTGTTTTCACTCGTTTTATTGTTGTTTCAGGTTAATACCTTTATAATCAACCCATAATAGGCGCATATGGATAATTATTAATGCTATTAATGGTACAATGAATATTTTAGTGACGAAAAACCTCAAATACGTCAGCACAGGGGGACGTTTTCATTTACCCCCGTGCGCACTTCAGAGGTTAATCCTCATAAAGATGAAGCATATCTTTATTAAAGATGAAGTCTTTCAAGTATCCCTTTACACTTTCAATTGTTTGGCAAATTATCTTGAATCGCAAAACCGTTAATATAACCACTCAAAGGTACAACCGCCGGGTATTATATGCAATGTCAAACCAATTATACCTGCCCCAGACCTCTTTGTAAAAAGGTCGCCGGGAGGTAAAGACCAAACAAACAGACAGCAATGTTTCAATGGCTTTGAAAAGCAGAGAAAACTAAGTCCAACAGGTGTCAGCCTGATCACCTAGAAAACTGTGTGGAGCCCCCCTCGACGGGTATAACCCAGGAAGCCTGATCCCAGGCTCGATCATAGAAAACGCAGTTTCTGATGAGCCCTCAAGAGACCAAACTCGTCGGGGTAACTTACCTATTTTAGCCATCCTGACTAAAACTCGGTAAACAAAAACGGTGTCCTCGGAGCAACGAGAAAAACGCCGGAAAGGTAACCCACACTAAAATATACATGACAGGAGGGCGTAATGCATAAAGCAATAACTAACACAGGAGGCCTGATCCCAGGCTCGTCCACAGAAAACGCAGTTTCTTATGAGCCCTCAAGCGACCAAACTAGTCGGGGTAACTTACCTATATTGAGCCATCCTGACTACAACTAGGTAAACAAAAACGGTGTTCTCGGAACAACGAGAAAAAACGCCGGAAAGGTAACCCACACCAAACGAGACATTTTAACACCTTTTATACAAAGGGTGTGTGCAAAAATAGGGATACCTGAACAGGAGGGCGTAATGCATAAAGCCAAAAACCGGGGCAAAGGTAGCCATGACAGAGACTGGTGGGATACTAACTCCAGGGTCTGCATAGACCCGCCGGGGCCCAGCTCTGGAAAAAGCAAATTTCCAGGAATTAATGTTCATAAGGTTAACCCAAACACGTTTGCACACAAGTGTTAAATAACCCGCCGTGTAACGAGACGTAATACTCAACGACTACAGCCTGCTACGCGGTGGGGTTTCCTAAGTAAAAGATTTCAGAATACCTTAATTTGTCCAAAAGATTTATGAATACCCTCTTGACATAATATATAAAGACCAGCATGGTGTTTATAACTGATTAAGTCTTTCCGGTGGTGTTTGTTTCAAGATTCAATTTTGGAAAAACCCCACCTAAAAAAGACGCCGGCCCCCGAATTATCTCGTAGATAAAAAACTGGGAAGCCTGACAAATATACGAGATCTAACTTCTCCCGAAGTATCTTTTAGATCGCCGTATGATGAAGGCGGTGATACAAAACGTATCCCTCAATTGTCTGGTTAACTAACTGAATTGTAAATTCGTTATTCCCATTCCTCCAAGGAGCACCCGCCGGGTGAATATTAGTTGAAAAAACGTTAACCCCAATTGTGCCCTAAAGCGCCGTATGTTGAAGGAGGCGATACACAATGCATCCCTCAATTGTCTGGTCAACTAAACTGAATTTTGCAAATTCGGGCATCCCACCCTTCCAGATTGCACCCGCCGGGTGATTTAAAGTTTTAAAAGTTAACCCCAATTGTTTCTAACCCCACTTCTTTATAAAAGATCGCCGGGGAGGAAATACAAATATTGCGAATTGCAAATCAGTTAATATAACCACCCAAAGGTACAACCGCCGGGTTTGATATGCAATGTCAAACCAATTGTACCTGCCCCAGACCTCTTTGTAAAAAAGGTCGCCGGGAGGGAAAGACTAAACAAACAAACGGCATTGTTTCAATGGCTTATTAAAGATTTCAGCATATCTTTTACCTGTCCAAAAAGAATTAAGCATAACTCCTTAATCCTCATAAAGATGAAGCATATCTTTAATAAAGATGAAGTCTTTCAAGTATCCCTTTACACTTGAAACACTAGTAAGATTCAGGCATCTTTTTATCCCATAAAATGTCTAAGCCTATCTTAATCTCTAATCCGGCTTCTCCCAGAAGCCCTCATAGATCGCCGTCTTGAAGGCTGTGATACCCTATTGTATCCATCAATTGTTGGCAAATTATCTCGAATCGCAAATCCGTTAATATAACCACCCGCCGGGTTTGATATGCAATGTCAACCCAATGATCCCTGCTCCAGACCTATTTGTAAAAAGGTCGCCGGGAGGTAAAGACCAAACAAACAGACAGCATTGTTTCAATGGCTTTGAAAAGCAGAGAAAACCAAGTCCAATAGGTGTCAGCCTGATCACCTAGAAAACTGAGTGGAGCCCCCCTCGATGGGAATAACCCAGGAAGCCTGATCCCAGGCTCGACCTTAGAAAACGCAGTTTCTGATGAGCCCTCAAGCGACCAAACTCGTCGGGGTAACTTACCTATTTTAGCCATCCTGACTAAAACTCGGTAAACAAAAACGGTGTTCTCGGAGCAACGAGAAAAACGCCGGAAAGGTAACCCACACTAAACGATACATTACAGGTGGGCGTAATGCATAAAGTAATGAATAACACAGGAAGCCTGATCCCAGGCTCGACCACAGAAAACTCAGTTTCTTATGAGCCCTCAAGCGACCAAACTCGTCGGGGTAACTTACCTATTTTGAGCCATCCTGACTCAAACTCGGTAAACAAACACAGTGTTCTCGGAGCAACGAGAAAAAACGCCGGAAAGGTAACCCACACCAAACGAGACATTTTAACACTTTTTAAACAAAGGATGTGCGCAAAAATAGGGATACCTGAACAGGAGGGCGTAATGCATAAAGCAAAAACCGGGGCAAAGGTAGCCATGACAGAGACTGGTGGGATACTTACTCCAGGTTCTGCATAGACCCGCCGGGACCCAGCTCTGGAAAAAAAGAAAATTTCCAGGAATTAATGCTCATAAGGTTAACCCAAACATGTACGCACACAAGTGTTCAAGAACCCGCTGGGTAACGAGACGTAATACTCAACGACTACAGCTCGCTACGTGGTGGGGTTTCCTAAGTAAAAGATTTCAGAATATCTTAATACTGTATGTCCAAAAGATTTACGAATACCCTCTGACATAATATATAAAGTCCAGCATGGCGTTTATAACTGATTAAGTCTTTCCGGTGGTGTTTGTTTCAAGATGCAATTTTGGAGAAAAAAAAAACTAAAAAAGACGCCGGCCCCCGGATGATCTCGTAGATAAAAAACTGGGAAGCCTGACAAATATACGAGATCTAACTTCTCCCGAAGTCTCTTTTTAGATCGCCGTATGTCGAAGGCGGTGATACAAAACGTATCCCTCAATTGTCTGGTTAACCCGGGAGCTGCGGGAAGACTCTTAAGAGTTCCCCCGGCGGACTGCGGGAAGACTCTCCTGAGTAAGTAAAATTAAAAATCAACTTTTGACATCAAATTTTTTTTTTTTTTTTTTTTTTTTTGGGCCCCTGGGCCATGCAAAATCTCAGTCCTCTACCTCCCCTCCTTCCCCACTTTCCTCCTATTCCTCAGTTATCACCTATTTTCCCTATTATTCCCTTATTCTGAGGTATATTTTCGTGCTAACATTAGCGAGTTGCAAGCAGGGTGTTGTCATCACTGATAGCAATCGAGTGCAAGAGAGAGAGAGAGAGTATCGATCGACTGTGTCGCAGTGGCCTTGGGGAAAATTGGCGGGAAGGTAGCTTGCCTCACCCATACATTATACAACTCGCGGGCTATATCTCCGATTTTGACCATCCAAACGCTGTTTTCACTCGTTTTATTGTTGTTTCAGGTTAATACCTTTATAATCAACCCATAATAGGCGCATATGGATAATTATTAATGCTATTAATGGTACAATGAATATTTTAGTGACGAAAAACCTCAAATACGTCAGCACAGGGGGAGGTTTTCAATTACCCCCGTGCGCACTTCAGAGGTTAACTAACTGAATTGTAAATTCGTTATTCCCATCCTTCCAAGGAGCACCCGCCGGGTGTGAATAATAGTTTTTAAAAAACGTTAACCCCAATTGTGCCCTAAAGCGCCGTATGTTGAAGGAGGTGATACACAATGCATCCCTCAATTGTCTGGTCAACTAAACTGAATTTTGCAAATTCGGGCATCCCACCCTTCCAGGTTACACCCGCCGGGTGATTTAAAGTTTAACCCCTAAATGGCGGCGCGCAACATAAGTCGAGTGAAATAAATTTGGACTATCTGGCGGCGCGCGACATAGGTCGAGTTGGTATTTCCCGCCCTAATTTAAGTGGAAAGCAAAATCTAGCGGTCAGGCAGTGTACTACTAAGTCCCACCCACACATCCCCACCGCGTGAGCTTGGCTCAGTACCGCTCTAGCCGCCACAATGGAGAGACAAGATTTGCCCGTGTTCGATTCGGTGCCCGGCCCCAGTACGTCGCGCCAGCCAAGGCGTAGGGCCCCGCTCTCAGCCGAGGAGTTAGTTCTGCTGATGAACTCTTCAGCGGTATCTAGAATATCATTGAATGAAAGCATGGAAGGGCTTGGTGAGAGTGGGGGAAGTGAGGAGGAAGAAGAACTGGAAGATAAACCTGTCATCGGTTTTCACAGACGCCATAACTTGCGGGGCGAAGATGGCGAAGATAGTGAAGATGGTGACGAGGAGCTTGGTGAACACACTGGTGTGGGTGTTGGTAAGTACAATGTACATTTATATTATTTGAGAGATTGATAGAGATTATATATATTATATATATCGGTGTACAGTAGAATACATTCCTTACGCATGTGACTGAAATTGCTTGCAAGTTTGATTGCAAGCGATTGAAGATTGTGGTGTTGGTCTTCATATATTACGTTTCCATTCATTATTATAGGCGTAGGCTATATAATACATATATATATCGATGTACAGTAGAATACATTCCTTACGCATGTGACTGAAATTGCTTGCAAGTTTGATTGCAAGCGATTGAAGATTGTGGTGTTGGTCTTCATATATTACGTTTCCATTCATTATTATAGGCGTAGGCTATATAATACATATATATCGATGTACAGTAGAATACATTCCTTACGCATGTGACTGAAATTGCTTGCAAGTTTGATTGCAAGCGATTGCAGATTGTGGTGTTGGTCTTCATATATTACGTTTCCATTCATTTTATAGGCGTATATCACGGTGTAGGGTTGATTTCATAGTATGAAATCAACCCTACACCGTGATATATACGCCTATCAAATGATGGTATTGATATTATTATTTTGTGTTTGCGAGTTTTCATTCATTTGATAGGCGTATATCACGGTGTAGGGTTGATTTCATAGTATGAAATCAACCCTACACCGTGATATATACGCCTATAAAATGATGGTAATGATATAATTATTTATTGTTTGCGAGTTTTCATTCATTTGATAGGCGTATATCACGGTGTAGGGTTGATTTCATAGTATGAAATCAACCCTACACCGTGATATACGCCTATCAAATGATGATATCAATATACGGTATATATATATATATATTTATCAGTGGCCCCTCCATCATTGACGAACATGCCTATTACATAAGGCATCCTCTTCAAACACTAATCCGCCGTAGTTTGAATCTACCGCGCAGAGCATTTAAAAACTGAGGAGCCTTTATCATGAGCGCACGCGACCTCACTCATGGCTTCAGTCATTATGAATTGGGTTCTCACTACGAAAAAACTTCGTAAAAAATAAAAACAAAAAGAAAATAAGAATAACTATCTAATAAGCTTTCCATCATATCGTGGATGCACTTGTGTGGATCTCTGACCAGACGCTGATTCAGGCGTCATTCCTCCTTCTCTGCTCTGCGCTCAGCCTGCCCGGACGTGTCTCCCCACGCTCCGCTGGTTCCGCATTTGTTGCGTCCCTAGTGAGTTTTTTCTCATTTGTTTACTCCGGGATGTATCGAGTAAGGTTAGGATATGCGTAGCAGGAGTGTCCTGGGCTGGTTGCCCGCAGTGCAGTGTATTTGGAGTCGTGTGTTTGGGGCATCTATTTCGGATGTACCCTCGTGGTCCTGTTGTGGACATGTGAACTTTTTCACAGTTTAGTTAGCTTGTGATGCAGGCGGCTTTCATTACGCGTTAATTATTGCTGCCTTTTATCTTTCTGATGAGGTAAGCTTTGCTTCTGACGTTCCCTGTGTTATTTTCTTCACTTAGTGAAGTTTTTTCTGGGTCCCGAGTCAGTCTTCCCTTTGTCGGAAGCTTTTCTACAGTGGTGTGTTGGCGGTGGTTCCTGTTGTGATATTCCCAGTGTTTTGTGTATATTTCAACTTTTCCTATTCCGTCTACTTAGGCCTAGCCAGCCGCTCGTAGTTTTGCCACATGTACAAGTGTTATTGTTTATTATGTATAAATATGCCCTACTGTGTCATGTGTATCCGGGTTTTAGTTGTGTATTGGCTAATTCCTCGGACTATGTTTGTTTCCTGGTTTAGTTGTGTATTGGCTAATTCCACGGGATTATTGTGTGAACTTAGGTTAGTCGTGCGTGGCTTCCTTCGTGTACAGTGTACGTTCAGATGGTGTCTGATCGGGGTGGGTGTCCTTCCGGCGGGTTTTTTCTCGGTTTCACCATGATAAAACCCGGCCGAGAGCCGTGTTGGGCCACACGTGGTTTTAACACAGGTTTGTGTCCCCGGCGATGAGGTGTCTGTGGCTCTCCAGGACTGCGTCTCTGTTGGTGCCTGGTTTCAGGCCCCCTTTGATTCCCGGCGGACTGGCTGTTCCCATCTATAAAACTTTGTTCTTGCGAACATACGTTATGTAGTTTTTTCTACCAGGTTTTACAAAACCACATGAAAAACCTAGCTGTTGTTAAGGGCTTTCCTCCCCGGCGATCTTTTACAAAGAAGTGGGGACAGGAACTTATGGGGGTTAACGTTTTGACATCTCACCCGGCGGGTGTACCTTGGAAGGGTGGGATAAACAATTAAGTCATTCAGTAAATTAACCATTCCATTTTTAAGCAATACTGTATGTATCGCCGCCTTTATACTTACGGCAATTGAAGGTTCAATTGGGGTTAATATCGTTTTTTCACATCCGGCGGGTGCTCCTAGTTGGAGGAAATAAGGAATTTACAAATTCAATTTCGATTTAACTACTTAATTCAGTGATACATTTAGGTATCGCCGCCTTCAATCTTACGGCGATCTTTTTGTGACAATTCGTTAGAAATCAGATCTCGTGTCAGCCTGCCCTGTGTTATTATACAAAAATATTTCAAGGGCCGGGCGTCTTTATGGGGGGTTGTTTTTGTTCCAATATTGAATCTTGAGACAGTCACCACCAGAAAGACTATAATCGCCATGCTGGACCGATATTATGTCAGAGGGTATTCCTTCACTTTCTTCAAAAGATTTGTTTAGATATTCTGAAACCCCGCCGAGTAGCGAGCTGTGATCGTTGTGTCATCACATCTCGTTATCCGGTGGGCTATTAACACTTGTGTGCGAACATGTTGGATTAACCTTATGAGCATTAATTCCTGGAAATTTTCTTTTTTTCCAGAGCTGGGCTCCGGCGGACCAATACAGACCCGGCGGTAGTTTTCCCCACCAGTCTCTGTCATGGCTACCGTGGCCCCAGTCTTTGCTTTATGCACTACCCCTGCTTGTGCCGGTATCCCTATTTTTGCGCATACCCTTTGCATAAGGTGTGTTAAATGTCTAGACCGTTCAAGGGGTCTCTGGGTTATGCGTAATTGTTCTTTTTGCTCCCAATTAGCTTTAAAAGTCCTTTGCAATAATGATAAGACCGCGGCAGTAGCGTTACGAGAAGTAAGGCAACAGATGTCAGCCTACACTACGATTGTTGCACATAAATCACTTCAATGTGATAACGTCCCTCTTTGGGATAAATTGTTATTTGAACACCCTCCCCCTAAACGTTCCTCTAGAGTCACGAGTCATAAGCCGGCGGAGACTGGTCAGGGTTCTGTATCTTCTGCGGCTACACCCAAACGTCCACGAGAGCCTACACCCCCGGCATCCGCCTCATCATCTCGGGCGAGATCTCGGTCTAGGTCACCTCTCAGACGACAGTCATCTAGTCTTGCCTCTTCACCGGCGAGTAAGAAGAGTAGGACGGAAAGTTCCACCAGTGGTCACGGCGATGATTCCTCGAAATCAAAGATTAGTTCACAGTCACACCGTAGCCATAAATCCTCCAAAAAGGATTCACATAAAAGAAAGTCCTCCCTACATTCACCAGTTTCTAGTGCCTCTCATCGTACCTCTACCCCAGACAGAGTTTGTGTTAGGTCTCAAGGGTCCAGTGCGGTGCCTGTCCTTAAAGAGGATTTACCCATAAATATTTTAACCCTGGAATTGGAAAGTTCGGGGGGTTCAGTTCGTGATAATGTGTCAGACTCTCAAGAGAGTGTAGGCCAGGGCCTCGGTGTTTGGCGGTTTGCTCAGCCAGGGTCCGACCACCCACGTCCGACTCAAACGAGTCACACAGTAGCTGATGTCCACAGGGACGCGGCGATCCCATCCTCTATTCCTGACTTGTCTTGGCAGCAAGGTACCCCGGCTTCGGAGGGATCTTCTCAGGAAGAGAAAGACGAGGTTTCAATAATTTCGGAAATGGAAGGGCAAGAGTCAGGCTCAGGCTTAGACGCCGCGCAGGATATTAATGATTCACCTGTAAGTTCATCTTCAAATCAATTTGTTACTGCGCAAGAAATTAATGGGCTGCTTACTCAGGTTTTATCTAGATTTTTTGGCCAACAACAGGAAGCCCCCACAATCGACTTGGGGGCTCCCACGACAAGTTCTACGGTACGGCCTCTGATGACTTCGATTGTTTTATCTAAGATCCCTAACCCCCCCACTCTGTCAACATCAGTAGCTACCAAGCCTGCTACGGCGGCATTGACAACTTCCAATGTCAGGGTCATCACGGATGTTAATCCACCCCCTCTAGACAAGGCACCTATCAGAAAGGTAGCCATGCCCTTGCTTTATGGACCAGACGAGTCTTGGGTCCTTTTGACCCCCAATAAACCAGAGCTAGCCCAACCTACCTTGTCAGGGGAGCTCCCAGTACCGAGTGAGTGGGTCATCCAAGGCAATAAATCAAAGAAATTAAGGGCCTTGGATAATTTGGGAAATGTACTAGACGTAAACATCAAGGCTATACCTAGTTATTATCACCAGGACTATTTTGTGTATGCTACTAAGCCAGCTTTACCCCCTGCCTCAGCTTCGAAACTATTTTCAGACTGGTCTAAGCTGGATGGGTTTAATGATATTAAGACTCTGTCAGCTCTCACTCCTGAACTTGATTTACAGACCGTCACAGACGAAGCAGCTAATCCAGTTTTGAAGGTGGGGCAGTTGGGTCCAGGACCTTGGGTAGGTTGGGAAATAGAGGCTCAAAACTTTGCAACCACATTTACTTCGAAATCTTCCCACCAGAGCCCTCAAGATACTCATTCGTGGTTCTCCATGCCTGTAGGGTCTGCAGGCGGAGTCCCGTCAGCTTTGTTTTCTTTCCTAGCTGCCCCTAAAATTAATCTTTGTGAGCTAAAAGATCCTTTCACTACCCCTACCCCTACTCACCTAGACAGAGAATTTAGGCTCAGGGGGAAAGCTTTTCGCCTGTTCTCCCAATACATAGTGTCTCAACAGGTAGCTAAGTCTTTACTACGGTCCACTCAGGCAATCGCAGATGCGGATGCCAGAAGATCGGTTGAATTGTCCCGGCGACTGCTCCTCCAGTCGTCAATCCAATCCTTGGGTGACATACGCACCGCCTTGCTTGAGGCGGTACGAGCAAGACAAGATCTCAGAATGTCTTTAGTTCGCAAGCTACCTGATCGCATTGCGAATCAGGTGGTCATGTCACCAGTGCTTACTCCCTCTCTAATGTCCCCTGAAGTGTGGCGAACGGTGTTCAATATGGCACAGGCTTTTAAGCACAGTCCCACCCCTTCTAAGAAACCTACATTTACCTTCCCCAAACCCAGGCCAACTACTAAAGCTCAGCCAGGGGGATCTAAACCCTTTCTTCCGCCTAAGTCTTCCCACTCCCCCCAAGGTCAGTACAGGCATAGACAGGGTAGGTTTTCAGGTCAGAGAGGACGCAGCCAGCATAAGCCAGGCCAGGGCCAGTCGTCGGCCAACACCAGCCAGCCGGCAAAGCGTCCAGCACCACCAACCCCACCATCAAAAAACTAAAGTCTCTCTCACTCCCGGTGCCAACTTTAAGGCCGGAGGACCCGAGGGTAGTACAGCCGGCGAACCCTTGTCTGCTAACTGGGTCGTTCCGAACGTGTCACCAGGCATGGCCATTAAACACTTGGGCACGGATGGTGGCTCGCAAAGGCATCACTTGGCAGTGGCTCCGGTGACCTCGCTTACGTCAGCCAACAACGGCGAATTTTGTTTCTTTAGAGGTGGAGTCACTGGTCCAGGAAATGATTGCCAAGAATGTCATCATCCCGGTCCCCCCAAATTACCCTGTATTCACGTCCAAACTATTTTTGGTTCCCAAAAGGGACAGTGTTCAGATGAGGCCGGTCGTAGACCTGTCTTACCTGAACCTTCACATTCACAACGAATCTTTCAGAATGTTAACAGTACACCAAATCAGGCTAACACTTCCGCCGGGAGGTTGGATGTGTTCACTAGACCTGACAGACGCCTATTGGCACGTATCGGTCAACAAAAGATTTCAAAGGTTTTTGGCCTTACGGATCAGGCACCAAAATTTTGTTTTTCAAAGGATGCCGTTCGGTTTGAACCTAGCACCTCGATTATTCACGAAATTAGTCCGGCAAGCCCTGATGCCATTGTTAATATTATTTTTATTAATCTCACCACCACACCCCCAATGAAATTAATTAAAGTATATATGATCCACCGGGATTCGAACCCGGGTTATCACACACATATTTTTGCCACCTTAACCATTACACCACCAGGACGGTTAAAGGTTTATGCACACGCCTACGACTTATTATCCATTCTCGAATACTGGATATTAATCTAATCATGTTCATACTCCCAACCGCACTATGGTAGCCTACTGTTTAAGTGAGAGGAAAGAATATTCATGGGGCACAGATATCATATAGACCGGCCTCTCGAAGAAATATCCCTAAACCTACTAATAATATTATTTTTATTAATCTCACCACCACACCCCCAATGAAATTAATTAAAGTATATATGATCCACCGGGATTCGAACCCGGGTTATCACACACATATTTTTGCCACCTTAACCATTACACCACCAGGACGGTTAAAGGTTTATGCACACGCCTACGACTTATTATCCATTCTCGAATACTGGATATTAATCTAATCATGTTCATACTCCCAACCGCACTATGGTAGCCTACTGTTTAAGTGAGAGGAAAGAATATTCATGGGGCACAGATCATATAGACCGGCCTCTCGAAGAAATATCCCTAAACCTACTAATAATATTATTTTTATTAATCTCACCACCACACCCCCAATGAAATTAATTAAAGTATATATGATCCACCGGGATTCGAACCCGGGTTATCACACACATATTTTTGCCACCTTAACCATTACACCACCAGGACGGTTAAAGGTTTATGCACACGCCTACGACTTATTATCCATTCTCGAATACTGGATATTAATCTAATCATGTTCATACTCCCAACCGCACTATGGTAGCCTACTGTTTAAGTGAGAGGAAAGAATATTCATGGGGCACAGATCATATAGACCGGCCTCTCGAAGAAATATCCCTAAACCTACTAATAATATTATTTTTATTAATCTCACCACCACACCCCCAATGAAATTAATTAAAGTATATATGATCCACCGGGATTCGAACCCGGGTTATCACACACATATTTTTGCCACCTTAACCATTACACCACCAGGACGGTTAAAGGTTTATGCACACGCCTACGACTTATTATCCATTCTCGAATACTGGATATTAATCTAATCATGTTCATACTCCCAACCGCACTATGGTAGCCTACTGTTTAAGTGAGAGGAAAGAATATTCATGGGGCACAGATCATATAGACCGGCCTCTCGAAGAAATATCCCTAAACCTACTAATAATATTATTTTTATTAATCTCACCACCACACCCCCAATGAAATTAATTAAAGTATATATGATCCACCGGGATTCGAACCCGGGTTATCACACACATATTTTTGCCACCTTAACCATTACACCACCAGGACGGTTAAAGGTTTATGCACACGCCTACGACTTATTATCCATTCTCGAATACTGGATATTAATCTAATCATGTTCATACTCCCAACCGCACTATGGTAGCCTACTGTTTAAGTGAGAGGAAAGAATATTCATGGGGCACAGATCATATAGACCGGCCTCTCGAAGAAATATCCCTAACCCTACTAATAATATTATTTTTATTAATCTCACCACCACACCCCCAATGAAATTAATTAAAGTATATATGATCCACCGGGATTCGAACCCGGGTTATCACACACATATTTTTGCCACCTTAACCATTACACCACCAGGACGGTTAAAGGTTTATGCACACGCCTACGACTTATTATCCATTCTCGAATACTGGATATTAATCTAATCATGTTCATACTCCCAACCGCACTATGGTAGCCTACTGTTTAAGTGAGAGGAAAGAATATTCATGGGGCACAGATCATATAGACCGGCCTCTCGAAGAAATATCCCTAAACCTACTAATAATATTATTTTTATTAATCTCACCACCACACCCCCAATGAAATTAATTAAAGTATATATGATCCACCGGGATTCGAACCCGGGTTATCACACACATATTTTTGCCACCTTAACCATTACACCACCAGGACGGTTAAAGGTTTATGCACACGCCTACGACTTATTATCCATTCTCGAATACTGGATATTAATCTAATCATGTTCATACTCCCAACCGCACTATGGTAGCCTACTGTTTAAGTGAGAGGAAAGAATATTCATGGGGCACAGATCATATAGACCGGCCTCTCGAAGAAATATCCCTAAACCTACTAATAATATTAGTAGGAAAAACAGGGGATCAGAGTGTTGTGGTATCTGGACGACTGGCTGATGGTGGCAGAGACACAACATTTATGCATAAAACATGTCAATATCATTTTAAATCATGTCAAAACTCTAGGCTTCAAGGTAAATCTGGTAAAGTCAAACCTTGTTCCCTCACGAGTAATTCAGTGGATAGGGCTGGTCTGGGACACGGCCGCTCTCACTCTGAGTCAGAGTGTGGACAATCGCAACAGGTTTCGCAGGAAACTGTTCATGTTTCTTCACAGTCTGACTACGACGCGAAGGGTCTGGGAGTCTCTGGTCGGCTCTCTCAACTGGATTCAACTAACTGTCAAGTTGGGCCGGTTGAAAGTAAAACGATTAATATTGGAAGGCAACAAATATTTCCCGCTCTTACCGGCGGGAAAATTATGGCCCATCCCGAAATTAATCCACACCTTGCTAGCGGTCTGGGCAAAGAGGGAAACGTTGTACTCAATAATGTCATGGATTTCTCCTCCACCAACGGTATGGATAGACACGGATGCGTCAGGCACAATAGGTTGGGGATTTCAATCAAATCAGGGGCACCAGGGTCAGGGGCTTTGGTCCCACTTAGAAATCTCTCACATCAATGTCAAAGAATTACTAGTCCCCTTGTATTTCCTTCAGGCTCACGGCCCGGCATTACGGGGCAAGTCGGTGGCCTTCAGAATGGACAATCTGAATGCGGTTCACTGTATTCAGAAGCAAGGATCAACGAGGTCAAGGGGGTTGCTAAACGTGTCGGAAGAGATTTTTACTCTAGCCAACAGACTAGAAATTTACCTTCACGCATCTTATCTCCCAGGCGTAGCGAACGTCTGGGCAGACGCTCTGTCCCGGAGACAGAGCACGACAGTAGAATGGGAGCTCAAGCAACCCATTTTCAACCTAATGATTGCAGAGCTCTCCCATCCACAAGTGGATCTTTTTGCGTCCGAGGAGACTCACAAACTCCCTCTATACCTCACCCGCCGGGCGAAAACGCCGGCAGGGGGGCCAGACGCCCTAGTGACAGACTGGAACAGATGGAGCTCCATCTATCTGTTTCCGCCGCCAGATGCGTCACTAATGTGCCACGTAGTGAACAAACTACGAGATTATCGAGGCTTAGTCTCGCTAATCGCGCCCCTGTGGCCGGCGCAGTTGTGGTACCAGCAATTGAAAACGTGGTGCCTGGACCCGGTATCGCTCCCGGTCGGGTATTTCCACTTAGACACGATTGGCAACCTAGCGACCTCGCTGACTTTTGCATTATGGACATTCAGGAGGCCAAGTGGCTGGCACCATACGGTAGAGATGTGACTAATAAATTAATCAATCAATATACTCAGTCTACGAAACGTCAGTATCACTCACATTGGCAAGCCTTTACTTCCTGGATTATCAGAACGGAACAGAATGTGCCGTCAGTGGCTTTAGTTTTCAATTACTTGAATTATCTGTTTGAACAGAAACATTTATCGGTGGTAACATTAAAAAATCACTTAACTGCAATTAGAGTGCCCTTTTTAGACCTTACAGGTCTTTCCATACCGGTGGCGGAGGAAACAGGTTTTATGAGAGCTTGTTTTAAACTTCGCCCACCTCCCCGTCAGCTCATGCCTACTTGGTCTCTCGACAAAGCTTTGTCTTTACTTCACTCTCGTCTGTACCAAAATACTGCAGACTTTGCTTTACTCTTAAAAAAGGCGGTTTTCCTTATGGCTTTGGCCACCGGGAACAGAGTGTCTGAGCTGGCGGCGATGAGCAACACACCCAATTGCCTTAGGTTTGGTAGACTTAACGAATGTATTTACATTGCGCCTTCCCCAGGTTTTGTAGCCAAGAATGAGTATAGTGCACACGTGTTTTCAGAGTTCACGGTGCCAGCATAAAAAAGGGGAAAGGTGCATCATAATCTATGTCCAGTGCAAGCTCTAACCAAATATTTGAGAGTAGCTCCTCTAAACCCCCAAGGTGCTTTATGGGTAGCAAGTACGGGTAAACGCTTACTTAAACGGCGATTAGCATCTCTTCTGGTCGAAGTCATTAAAGAGAGTAATCCCGGCGTGGTGGGTAGGGCCCACGATTTACGCAAATGGGCAGCCTCTTTACGTTTCCTGAAAAACTTTTCAGTGGAAGATATCGCGTCCACTCAATTGTGGGCGTCTAATCATACGTTTTTGTCTAGATACTTGTCAGTTGCTCTAGACAAACCTTCCTTACCATGTATAGCTTTAAGGCAGAGGGTCTAGGTGGCCCTACAGTCACTTTTGTTTATTTTCACAAAGGGGGGGGGGGGGGGTGCAGTCAGTTGACATAGGACACCCTAGACCCCGCCGGAGTATGAGAGCTGTGATACAATGTAAGGTTAATGTGATATAAAATTTCTCAGAGAGAAATTGTGCTAGTACAATGTTAGTACAAAACAACGGGGTTGTTATAGTAGTTTTAGCTGCGAAAGCAATTTAATTTTAGAATCAGTGGAGATCCTTTGCAATTTATCTCCACGATTATGTTGGGGTTTATGATGTGCACATATAAGCTTATAACTTGTTATTTTTGTCACCACTCATTGAGTGGGGTGCCTTTGTAACCACAGATCTGTGTTCAGAATCTTTAGGGTTACCCATTTTTTGTCAGGCAGGCTTCTTTGAAGCACGCACCTGCCTGAACCCCTTTTTCTTGTATTTTTTCGGCCTACGCCAATGATTAAATATATTTTTCAAGAGTAAGAATTGTTATGCCCTGTTTTTCTACAGGTTTAACTTGGGTAATGTGAGTTCTAATTGACTGGGTATAGAAGGCTGCATGCACAATACAAGATATGAGGAATAGAGAACACAAAGAAACACATGGTAGCAAGTTACACGATCACGTTTATTAATATACCACTGCAGAATACTTGTGTAAGACAATATAATAGAATGGAACAACACTAGCATAAGTGGATCTGGATGGAGCCTAGTCTCCCACTTCCAACGTTCAGGTATTAATCTTCTGATCACTGGCTTTGATTTAACAGGTTTATATACCGAAGACCATCAATGTTACTTGTAGATTCCTATTCACTGTTAGATTTATTACTGGTAGCTCTGGTGCACAAGTAGTAGTTCACAGAGACTAGATTAGACACGCGTATTTTTAGAGCACGGGAATTCTATTGTAACCTCAGAGGGGTACTGATCTAAGTTTTATATCCTTGTTTCAGAAATACATAGAACGCAAATCAGTGGGCGAACGTTAGATATCACTAGAGTTTTAATATCTGAATAAGGTAATTACGAGAGTCAAGGTCGCCTGTTAATTAATGAGCACTGATCGCTTAGTACGTCCCAAATGGAATGGTTAAGTCTGTATTACACTGGGCAAGGTCTTAGCCACTTCGTAGAAATATTTAATTAGTGAAATCTCTAAACAGCACAGTAAGATGTAGTACTGCTAAAGAGAATCTTGGGTAGTATCTGATGGGTCTGGTCCTGGTTATCTTGCGTCCATGATGTTGGGGCTAACGACTGGTTCCGCGGCCGTCCAGGGTGTCCATATGTGTGAAGTTCTTAAATACGTGGGCAGGTCCTTCCATCCAAATCTGCCACGGAGTCTGCCGGTTCTGGGATCTCACTCCGGAACAACACAAGGGCAGAGCTAGAGGTTAACTGCAGGGTAGTGACCCCTGGTTGGTGTCTAGCTTTCAACTGATTTGACTGGGGGCGGGAGTTAGATTTATAGGCTCGGTTCTGGACCCTGTAGACAGTAGGGATCTCGAGTCTTATGAACTTAATTGAGCTCTCAATAGAAATGGAGACTAGGTAAGATGGTATTTACTGTTGTGGCACAGGGCTATAGGAAAGCCTTTATATTTCATATAACTGAGCCTTAGTAAGAGGTACTATTTTGGCTATACTGGACGTATTTAGGGGAGAGAGACTGGATCTACTTTGCGAGGAGGATGGGGACAGCTGTGATAGGAACGTCTCTCTAGATTGTTCAATCTTCATTCTATGGTATATCTGAGGTGCTAATTTAGTGATCAGAGCATGCAAGAAAGTAAATGGTTTATTGTGAGTTAATAGAGGTTAGTAAAGGTGTTAGTCATTCATGGTTAGTTCATTGATAGGAAGAATTCCTGTGCTACCTGGCAATGACTCGAAAGTCAAAACAGGGGCCAGGTATACCTCCGCGGGGGTGGGGGTCTCCCTCCTCGGGTGGGCCAAAAGGGGAGCTGGGCGCACTCTCTCTGTGATCGTCGTCCGGCGGCTGTGGCTAGGGGCTTGCCATATCACCAGTGTTTATAATAACCCTCTGTGTATGAGACAGATGTGGGTGTCTTTAATACCTATACCTGACGTCAACTCGGGTTAGTATTATTGTGGGTGCGGGACATTTTCGAGGGCATTACATTACATCCTTCTTTAACTAGGCTAGTCCCTAGCCTATTTTAAGGTCGTAAGGTATCGTAGCTGTATTACCTCAGCAATCTCAATATTGTTGGTATAGGGTTCGCGTGACGGGTGCTCCACGTAGCTACCTGGTCACGTTCCCTAGCTGCCACCAATGAAATGCTGGGTGTGAAGGGAATTCATGGTCTCCTGAAATATCCCCAGGCTACCTTTAGGATCAACTTTTCCTGGTACCTGGCGCGGGGTAGGCCCGCGCGCTAACCCACTGTACTACCACGGACGTACTAAAAGTATAGCAACCTTAGTCCGATTTTTAAGAACCAGGTGATAGTCTCGTGGTGTTATCACGTGATGAGTTTATTGGACTTACCATCTCCGACTATTTTACGCTATACCTGACGTCAACTCGGGTTAGTATTATTGTGGGTGCGGGACATTTTCGAGGGCATTACATTACATCCTTCTTTAACTAGGCTAGTCCCTAGCCTATTTTAAGGTCGTAAGGTATCGTAGCTGTATTACCTCAGCAATCTCAATATTGTTGGTATAGGGTTCGCGTGACGGGTGCTCCACGTAGCTACCTGGTCACGTTCCCTAGCTGCCACCAATGAAATGCTGGGTGTGAAGTATCTGATGTTGTTCTGGCCTACTAAGTGAAGGTAGGCTGGATAGGAGTATATATATAAAAGGTTGGAGAGCGTTAGCAACGGACAATTCAAGGATCTTCAAGAGGTATGAGAGAGAGGCTAGGTCGGACAAGAGTCGAGAAGCGCGGGAATTCTTACTGAGAGGGGGGGAGAGTTCAAGGGCTACAGGGAAATTTTTGCCCCTAAGGTCCCTGGGCGTGGGGGTGGCATTAGGCTACACTTGATATGGAAAGTTTGAAAAGGCAGTAGAATACGTTAGCCAAAATATGCTACCGGGGAATGCAACTATGGGGTGGTATATGAGTCTGGAAAAGATAGAGTTATGTGATCAGTCCGAGGGTTATGGATACTATTAGTTGGTCCTGGGAACTGCGCTTTCTATTAAATATAAATATAAATACCAACAAAAGCGGCAGTTCGTAGGGGTACTTAGTTATTGTTTCGGGGTACTTATGACAGATACTGGTAACCAGGTTATCTTATACAATCTCTGGTTGGGGTAAGAGGTGTAAGACACGAAGTAAATTGGCGTAGTGTGGGCTGTGGATACGAAGGAGGCAAGGGGAAGACGTATGACAATTGTGGAAAGTAAATGGAAAAAGGTGAACACAATGGCGGATAAAAATACTTAACCTAAGGATTGCATACATAGATTTATGGGGCGATGGGTCTTCATAAAGCTTAGTCTGACAAGACAAGATGTTAGGGAATGTTAATATTAATACTTAGTTACTAGAGGAACAATGCAAGGGGCGACTGAGCACGGGTTACATATATCTATACTCGTCATGGAAAATGATATAAGAGGTCTAGGGACAATCGTGGGTGTTTTAACTTCTAAAATATATATAAAATCTACTTCTCGGATGTAAGAACATACATAAATATTATGGCTGTCTGATGTGTTGGCATTGGCTCAACGTCGGGACAGGGCATGGTTGTTTTTAATATGAATGTATATTCCTGTTCATCATCTTTGTAGCAAGGACAGTGCCGCCATGTCGTATCAATGCTGGTGGCAGTTAATATTATAGACTTAGTTACTAGAGGAACAAATGCAAGGGGCGACTGGGCAGTGGGCACGGGTTACATATATCTATACTAGTCATGGAAAATGATATAAGAGGTCTAGGAACAAACGTGGGTGTTTTAAACTTCTAAGATATATATAAAATCTACTTCTCGGATGTAAGAACATACATAAATATTATGGCTGTCTGATGTGTTGGCATTGGCTCAACGTCGGGACAGGGCATGGTTGTTTTTAATATGAATGTATATCCCTGTTCATCATCTTTGTAGTTAGGAGTGTAGGACACGAGGGGTTAGTGTACGTGAGGTGTGGAAAAATGGTCAGTTTAGAAAAGTTAAAGAAGGTGCGGCCATGAGCTGCTTAGCCCTGCGGGCTTGGGCCTGGCTGAAATGGCTGGCTCGGTCAGCTGGTCCTTTCGTTCTGTGGACCTTTCTTTTGGTGTTTCTGTGTGGTGTTCGTTCGTGGCTTCTGTGGTGGGCTTCTCATTCTGGGGCATTTTAGTTCTATATATGATATTTTGGAGAAATTTACTTTCTCTCTCTCTCTCTCTTTCCTTCTTCCCATCTGTTTGTGTGACTCACTGTTTACCAGGTCAATACCCAGAATACCCTTTTGACAATTAGCCCCGGACACTACCATCATGTAGTATATTCTTTCTCTACCTTCATGTATTCATGTATTTATAATTTCTTCGCGTGACTCCATGTTGCTTGCAATCATTTGATAGGCGTATATCACGGTGTAGGGTTGATTTCATAGTATGAAATCAACCCTACACCGTGATATACGCCTATCAAATGATGATATCAATATACAGTATATATATATATATATACTGTATATATATATATATATATATATACGTATATTTATTGTTCCATATATGATATTTTGGAGAAATTTACTTTCTCTCTCTCTCTCTCTCTTTCCTTCTTCCTATCTTTGTTTGTGTGACTTACTGATTACTGTAGGCCACTCCTCAAACAACCCTCACAGCCACCCGGGCAGTACCACCAAGTAGGATATTCTTTCTCTACCTTCATGTATTCATGTATTTGTTAGTAGTCTTGGCAAATCCAACGTCAAGGCTATTAACCTAATTGCAATGACGACTTGTCTATTTTGACTGCTATGTCGTCATTCCAACCGCGGTTAAAAAGAAAACATCTAGAGTCTACTCCTTATCTTGCTCTAGGAGACGTTGTATATTAACCAAAACTACCACCGAAGGTGAAAAAAAGCATAGAAGAGAAGAAAAAGGGGTTTACCTTAGTTACCGCTTAAGGCCCATCCCGTGTTCCGTCATGTGCAGATCCCTGTCGAACGTGCGCATGAGCGACCCTCTCTTGTCATCATTTTTTCACGCGCTCCATTGAATGAAGTCGCTTTTGTTGTGCTCCTTTAATTCACCCTGTTTAGGTTCGTTTCGGCTTATCTGGCCTTCTTTTTTGTTAGACAGATGTTACGTGATCTAGGGCACACGTAAATGGGCTCCTAAGTGTGTATCATGGAGACGCGTGTGGAAATAGCCTACCGAAGGTACGGGGGCGCCTGGCGTTCCTCGTATATGTTTTTCATTCTTTCTCTTTTCATATTCTTTTTTCCTGTTAGTCTGGGCATGGTTTAGCTTTTAGCTTCATTTAGCCTAGCTCGTTTTCTCATTCAGGACTTGCTATGCCCCTATGAGTTCTCATTTTTTTTCATAGCCTAGGTGTACAGTTGGTTCACAATCTGAGATTTCGTGGTGGCGGTGCTGTTTGTAGGGTTTGTGTCGGCCGCATAAATAGCGTTATTCCCGAGTCCCCCCTTTCGAGCCTTCACTGTGTCTCAAGGGCCTGGGCGCTTGGTGGTTCGTGATATCCAGGGGTACCCCACGGGGGCCTCTCCCTCACACCACAGGGTTTTTCGCCCCTGACACATTCTCTACTCACGGCTAGGCCACCCTTTTTCTCGCCAGTTTCATTTATTGTTTTTTGTGTTCCCTTCCTGTTTTCGCCTCCATCCTTTCATAGCCTTTTGCCCAATCCTGGGGTACCCCACGGGGGCCCCTGTTTGTGCCAAACCACCCAACTTGCCACTTCTCCTCATGGGCTTTGCTCTATCTCTGTGGGTTGGGTGGTTCCTGGGGGATGTGCCTCCTCTCCCCTGGTGTGTCTTCCTTGCCTCTCCCTTGACCGGTTGAGTCAGGATATTATCAAGGAAGGCACTGCTCAGCTTGATGGTCATCGTCGCTTGGAGTTCATAAGGAGTTGACGCTTGTTTGCGGGCCTTTTTTGGTTGTCCTAGACGCTCCTCTCGCTTTTTCGGCACCGGACCATCTCGGCCGGTCCCGCAAATTTGCGGAGTGCTCGATTCGGTCCTCTGGGACATTTCGGCTCCCCGCAAATTTGCGGAGATCGCTGGGGGGTCCCGCGGAGATGTGGGGGGGTTGTGTCGGTACGGTTATACCTCCATTGGCCCGCAAATTTGCGGTTATAGTTGGCTTTCACTGTTGACCTTTTTTATGTTGAAATGCTGGGTGTGAAGGGAATTCATGGTCTCCTGAAATATCCCCAGGCTACCTTTAGGATCAACTTTTCCTGGTACCTGGCGCGGGGTACGAACCTCTGAAGGGAATTTAACCCCCCTAAAAACCCACAGGTTTTGAGATGCCTTGGGTGGGGTTCGAACCCTGGTTAGTGACCCAACCATCACCACCAGGCCCGCGCGCTAACCCACTGTACTACCACGGACGTACTAAAAGTATAGCAACCTTAGTCCGATTTTTAAGAACCAGGTGATAGTCTCGTGGTGTTATCACGTGATGAGTTTATTGGACTTACCATCTCCGACTATTTTACGCTATACCTGACGTCAACTCGGGTTAGTATTATTGTGGGTGCGGGACATTTTCGAGGGCATTACATATGTCATATTGTTGCCTGATACTATATTGGTGTATGCACTTTACTGGTGTTATAGGCCCTGCATGTAAGATGTTGAGTGGTGGTTAACACTTTCTCCATCTTTGCAGGTTCTGCTGGTGCTCTTCCGCCTCGGCCGCCCTCCTCACCTACCTCTGTGCTCCCAGTTTAGGGTGAGTACGGATACCTGTTTGCATGTGTGTTCCTGTTTCCCCATGCTCCTTCCCTGGTTCTTCTTGGACATTCTCTCCACTTACTCCTTCGACGTGCTGATTCTGGTGTGTGTTCTTCTCGTGCTGGTCGGCTGCTTTGCTTTCGCCTTGGTTGTCGCTCCCCGTGCTTGGTGAGCCCCAAGTCCTGCTTGCGCCACTCGCTCTTTGTGTCCTCTCCGGCCTACCTCCCTGCTCTGTGTGGCCTGTGTCTGGCCCTGGTGGTTGTGCTGCTCCATGGCCCTGGTTCCTCGGCGGCGGCTGTGGCCTCTGCTTCCCTTCCGTCGGTGTGGCCGATGGTCTCCCGCCACATTGGGACTGTGGGCCGCCGTTCCCCGGCCTTTGTTGCCGACCAGATCCGCGTCACCCTGGGTATCCCTGACCCGACTGAAGGCCGTTCACCTGGCCCTCTCCCTGCTCGGGCCCTCTCCCCTGGGTCCCGCGGCTGGTCGTCCCGTCGTTCGGGGGGTTCCCCGGCTCCGTCCACGCTCTCGCTCGCCTCGCTACTGCCCCTCGTCGTCCTCCTGATCGCCTTGACGTCGCCCGTCGCCCTCGTCTTGGTTCTCGCCCTGGGGCCGGGGTTAGCGGCTCTGCCCCTGTGCGCTCTCCCCTGGCCTCTACGGATAGGGGCTCTCCTCCCTTCCGCCCGCTTTCCTAGCCCAGACGACTTCCTCTTACGTTGTCCTATCCGCGCGCGGTTGTTCGTGCTGTCGCTGGCCCTCTGCTCCCTCCTACACTGTCCAGGAGGGTCCGCCTGGGTGTCGTTGCTTCTACTTCACCTGCTTCAGTGCCTCTTCTTCCTTCATGGTCTCGTCCCACGGTGGGGGTCCCTCCCTCCTCCGCCTCGGTGTCGGGCCGCCCTGTTCTCTCAGCCCCGGGGGTCCTTGCTCTGTTTCCCCCCGCGGCTCCTTCTGGCCTCCTTTCACCCGGCCAGCCTTCCCCCTCCCGTCGTCCTGCTCCTCCTCCTTCTCTTCCTGCCCTTCACTTCCCGTCTCGCCTGGGGGGTACCCCTCCTCTTGCCTCGGTGAGGTTTCGGGGTCCCCCTTTCTCGGGAGCTGTCGTGTCGCTGGAAGAGGGGGATGGTGCTGTTTCCCCCTCGGCCGTTCGTGATCGGGGACGGGTCCCTCTACGGCGACACGACCGTCGTCGCTCGCCTTCCTTGGGCCGCGACGCTGCTGGTTCGTGTCGTGGGTCTCGCTCCCGCTCACGCTTGCCCCTGCGGGCCGACCATTCTGGGGGGGGTGGGGGAGGTCGCCTCTCTCGGTTCGTTTGTCGGCTGTGCAGGGCTGGGTTGTGTCACGCTTCGACGGGTGCTTGGAGTCGATGGAAGCCTCCCTCTTCTCGCGCTTCTTGGCGGTGTCTCACCCTCAGCGCCTCACCCTCCCTACCCCTGCTACGGTCCCCCTCCCTTCTGCGGGCCTACGCTCTGGTCAGACTTCAGCCGCCCTGCCGTCCTTCCGGCTGTTCAGTCCCTGGCTGTGTTGACGGGTCTGTCCTCCTATGGGTCAGGTTTGTGCGACGCCGGTACGCCTGGCTTCGCCGTCTTGCTCGGTCTCCCTCTCCCATTGGAGGCCTGGTTTGCTGAGGCTTTCGCCTTCACACCGTTCCGTCGACGGCTCTCCTTCGGTCCCTCCCCCGGAGTCGTCACTGCTTTTGCCTCCTCTTGTGTCTGTCGGCGGGTTGGCCGGCGCGTTCTGGTCCTGGATGAGCGCGCCCGTTCTTGAACTTTGTTCTATTGCTACCCCGTTCTTCTCTCACCCGGATCAGCCCTCTGTCGCCACGGTTTTTCCCTTGCGACAGAGGGTGACGGACTTATTGTCTTGTCTTTCGGTTCCCTCCAGACGTCTGTTCCCCGCCTGCGGCTTTTCGGGGCGTCTGCGCCAGGCGCTCTTCGCGAGGGTTTGGACCGCGTCCTGCGGGTCCACCTTCGGCTCGCGGTGTCTTTGGTTCCCGAGCTGAAGGCGGTTTTGTGCGCGGCAACTCGGCGACGCCCGACAGTGCGGTCCTCGTTCTGCCGGCCGGCCCCCTTGGATATTCGTCAGGGTTTGTTGTACTCTGCGCTATATACGTCGGGGTTGTTTCAGCTGGTTGCTTGGGTATGCTCGCTTCTCTGTCGGCGGCCCCTGCTTCCGACACGCGACGACGCGCTGTGTCGTTGCGGTCCCTGCTTACGTCACGCACCGACGCGCTGTGTCGCACGCGGGGTCTTCTCAGTCCCGTCCTTCTGCCGGTCCTCTTCGGGGTGCTGCTGCAAGTGCTGCCGCCTTGCGCGGACGCAGGCCTGGGACGTTGCAGGCCAGTGCGTCGGTTCCGCCTCGCCCTTCTGTTCTTGCCCCTTTCATCCCCGCCGTGTCGGGGCTGGCCGGCCTTCCACTTCCGGCCGCCCTTCGACGGGGTCTGCCCCGCGCCGGCCTGGGGTTTGGGTGGCCCGCCCTTTTCGCCGAGGTTGGGGGGGGGGGGGGTAGAGGTCAACGTGGCGCTTGTGCCCGCACGGCCCGTAACGGGGGTACCTCCGCGTCAACACAATGTGTAGTTCTCTGGGTCGGCCTCCTTGTTCTCCTTCTCGCCTGGCCGACCGGGTCGCTCCCCTCCTCTCGGGTGCTCCCTCAGGTTGTTTTCGCCCTTGCGCCCCTCGGTTGCCGCGAGGGACGTTGGGGGCGGCGGGTTGCGCAGTGGGGTCTCACCTGGTGGTGGACGTCTCGACCCCCTTTCCGCTCTTGTCACCGACGCCGGCCCATCTCTTCGGAGGTGGCCCACGTGCTCACTTCCATGCCCGAGCTGGGTAGCGTCGAGGGAGTTGACCGCCGGTCGCCCGGTTTTCCTCTCCCGTGTCTTTCTGGTCCCGTCGACGAACTGCGACGCGATGCGACCGTTGGTGGTTCTGTCGGCCCTCAACGGGCGCGTCGTGCACACACGGTTTCGGATGCTGCCGGTACCCCTGGTACGCCTGGCCCTGTGCCCTCTGTCATGGATTGTGTCGCTGGCCCTCCAGGATGCGTCTTGGCTCGTTCCTCTCCATCCTCGCTTCCAGCGATTCTTGGCCGTTCGGACTTCCGATCGTGTGTTCCTGTTCGCCGGCCTTCCCTTCGGTCTCCACATCGCGCCGCGGATCTTCTCCGCACATGTGGGGCAGGCTCTGGGTCCTCTCCTCAGGAGCGGGCTCCAGATCCTGTTTTCCTTGGCCGATTGGTTGGTAGTTTCCGAAGCCCTAGGACTGTGCATTGGCGACGCCCTCACAGTCGTTCGCAACGTCGCACGGTTAGGGTTCCCCTTTGATGTTCCCGATTCACGCTTGACCCCGTCGCGTGTCGTGCCATGGGTCGGTCTCGCATGGGTTTTGTCCGGCGTTACGGTGACCCGGGGTCTGCCGGCCGCGGTGCACCTTCGGTGGAAGGTCTTCGCCGTGTTGCACTCGGCCTCCCTCCTTGGGTGGCTCTGGGACTCGTTCGTGGGTTCGCTGCTTTGGGCCGCTCTGCCCCTTCCCTTAGGGAGCCTCTGGCTCCTCCGCCTCCTCCTCATGGGCCCCGCGGTGTTTCCGTTGCCCCTATGGATCGGCTCCTGCCGCTCCTGCGTACCGTTCGCAGACGCTTCGGTCGCTGGGTTGCTCAGGGCTCGCTCTCTGCAGCTGTGCCCTGGTCCGCCCCCCCCGCCGACGGTCTGGGTAGCCACGGATACGTCGAGCGAGGTTGGGTGAGGTTCCCGATCGAACCTGGGCCGTCCACTTCCCGGCAGATGGGTGGGTCTCCCTCCACTTACCCGTCTATGCCCTCGGACTGTTGGTTCCTCTGTTCTTCCTGCGGGTCCACGCGCTGGCCCTTCGGGGTAAGTCGGTGGCCTTCGGGTTAGACACTCAGACAGGCTGTCCCCGGTTTCCTTCTGCGGGGGTCCTCCAGGTCGTTGACTCTATTGGGGGTCTCGGTGGAGTTGTTCTTCCTCGCGGCCCGACACCCCTTCTCCTTGCATGCCTCCTCCCTGCCCGGGCCTGCCACCCTGTGGGTGGCCGCCCTGTCGTGAGGGCAGGGCGTTCTTGTTGCATGGGCGTTGAAGCGGACTGTGTTCGCCGACCTCGCGGCTTCCTGCGGGTTTCCGGAGGTCGCCTTGTTCGCATCGGGGGTGCCGCGCCAGTTGCCTTTGGACCTCTCCCTCCGGCCTCGCGCTCCGGGGGGGGGTCCGGCCGCTTTCATGGTAGCCTGGTACAGGTGGCGGTCGATATACATCTTTCCGCCCCCAGACGCGCTGTTGATGTGCCCAGTCCTCGCGGGGCTGCGGCTGTACCACGGCTGCGTCTGGCTCCTCGCGCCTCTGTGGCCGGCACGGGCTTGGTCCGCCCGGTTGCCGCGGTGGTGCCCGAGTCCGGTCCCTCTACCTGTCTCCGGCTTCCACTTGGGCTCGGTTGGGGACCTGCGGACCTCTTTGGCCTTCGCATCGTGCTTGTTCGTGTGGCACGGTGGCTCCCGGTCCCCGGCCGGGCCCTGACTGACTTCCTGCAGCGTTCCTGGCCGTCTTCTCCTTGGGGGCCTTACGGGTCCCGCTGGAGGTCTTTTCCTAGGTGGCTACAGGCCACTCGCCTGCCAGTTGGCTCTCTTTCCCTCGTCCTACGCTCCTTGTTTCACCTCTTCCGTACGCGTCACTTTCAAGTCGACGCTATACGTACCCACTTGTCTGCCGTCCGGGGGTTCTTTGGGTCCGTCGCTGGGCTGGTCGTTCCGCCACAGGAGCTGGATTCCTTCCTGACGGCTGCCTTCCGGGATCGACCTCCTCCGCGCCAGGTCCCTCCGCAGTGGGATCTGGGGCGGGCTCTGGTCCTTCTGGCTTCACCCACGTCTACAAGGGCCGCTACGCCGGTTCCGTTGCTCGGGCGTCCACTCTTCCTTGTCGCTCTGGCCACTGGGGTTCGGGTGTCTGCACTAGCGGCATTGTCATGGCCCCGGGACTGCGTGCGATTCTCCCCGTCCTTGCGTGGCGTCTCGTTCGCCTCCTCCCCTCCTTTTGTTACCACGCTTGGGAGGGCGGCCCCCGCTTTCCGGCCTTTCGCCGTCCAGGCTTTCCGGCGTGGGCATCCTCGCCATGTGTTGTGCCCGGTGTCAGCCTTGCACTCCTCTGTTGCGTCTGTGGCGCCGCCTTCGGGTACTGCTGTGTGGGTGTCTCCTCGGCCAGGTGGGAGGCTCTCGCGGGTGCAGATGGGCCGCCGCGTTTGTCGGACCGTTCGTGCCCGTCACCCTGTTTGTAGGGGTTCTGCGCACGATGTCAGATCCTTTGCTGCCTCCTTCCGGTTCCTGCCACGTCGATCCTTACCTGCCATCGCCTCAGCGGTTTTGTGGGTCTTCTATCACTTCCTTCATCTCCTCCTACCTCTCCGTGTCCAGTGTTCGACCCCCTCGGCCGGTGTTTGCTCTCGGGGGTCGTGTTTCCTGGTGCTCTGGCGAAGATCCCTGGTCTTCCCCCCTTGTCCCTCGTTCTTTTTCCTTTGTTTTATATGACAAAGGGGGGGGGGGGGGTGTACGGGTTTGCAACACTGGATTGCAAGTTTGGGATTATGTATTGTTCCAGTACATAAGTGTTTTTGCCACATTGAAAATTGTGTTTTGTTCTTGTGTTCAGTGTTTTTGTTGGTTTTTGAAGACAAGGGATTTTGGGTACAGTACCTTTTTGGTTTCAGACAAGTCTATGTTTTTGCATTACTATGAATGACGGGCATGTGTTAAAACTGTTCTTTTTAGCTACTCCTCAGTTTTTCACTCTTTTAATAGACTCTCTTGTTTAAATTGTGTCTTTGTCATTCATAATTTTGTTTTATGCATTGTTTTTTTTGGTAGGTTGGGCTTGGATGTCCTCCTCCTATTTGTTATGCAGCCTTGACGTTGGATTTGCCAAGACTACTAACAAATTGGGAGGTTTGACGTACCTCCCAACCTACCAAATAGGAAAACCTACTATTTGGTAGTAGTCTTGGAAAATCCAACGTACATAATACCCTCCCTCACGCCGAACCCCTGCCCATCCGCGTTCTTCTGCTGACGTGAGATGTGATAACAAGAGAGGGTCGCTCATGCGCACGTTCGACAGGGATCTGCACATGACGGAACACGGGATGGGCCTTAAGCGGTAACTAAGGTAAACCCCTTTTTCTTCTCTTCTATGCTTTTTTCACCTTCGGTGGTAGTTTTGGTTAATGTACAACGTCTCCTAGAGCAAGATAAGGAGTAGACTCTAGACGTTTTCTTTTTAACCGCGGTTGGAATGACGACATAGCAGTCAAAATAGACAAGTCGTCATTGCAATTAGGTTAATAGCCTTGACGTTGGATTTTCCAAGACTACTACCAAATAGTAGGTTTTCCTATTTGGTAGGTTGGGAGGTACGTCAAACCTCCCAATAGTGAAAGCCAACTATTACCGCAAATTTGCGGGCCAATGGAGGCATAACCGTACGGACACCACCCTCCCGCAATTTTGCGGGACCCCCCAACGATCTCCGCAAATTTGCGGGGAGCCGAAACGTCCCAGAGGACCGAATCGAGCTCCCGCAAATTTGCGGGACCGGCCGAGATGGTCCGGCGCCGAAAAAAGCGAGAGGAGCGTCTAGGGAATACCAAAAAAGGCCACAAAAAAAAAAAAAGAGTCATCTCCTTATGAACTCCAAGCAATGATGGCCATCAAGCTGAGTAGTGTCTTCCTTGAATTTATCCTGACTCAACCGGTAAAGGGAGAGGCAAGGAAGACACACCAGGGGAGAGGAGGCACATCCCCCAGGAACCACCCAACCCACAGAGATAGAGCAAAGCCCATGAGGAGAAGTGGCAGGGAGGGTGGTTTCGCACAAACAGGGGCCCCCGTGGGGTACCCCTGGATTGGGCAAAAGACTATGAAAGGATGGAGGTGAAACAGGAAGAGAAAACAAAAACCAGTAAATGAAACTGGTGAGAAAAAGGGTGGCCTAGCCGTGAGCAGAGAATGTGTCGGGGGCGAAAAACACTGTGGTGTGAAGGAGGGGCCCCCGTGGGGTACCCCTGGAGTATCACGAACCACCTGTCGCCCAGGCCCTTGAGACACAGTGAAGGACTCGAAAGGGGGGACTCGGGAATAACGCTAATAATGCAGCCGACACAAACTCTACAAACAGCACCGCCACCAACGAAATCTCAGATTGTTTACCAACGGTACACCTAGGCTATGAAAAAATGAAAACTCATAGGGGCATAGCAATTCCTGAATGAGAAAACGAGCTAGGCTAAATTAAGCTAAAAGCTAAACTATGCCCAGACTAACAGGAAAAAAGAATATGAAAAGAGAAAGAATGAAAAACATATACGAGGAACGCCAGGCGCCCCCGTACCTTCGGTAGGGTATTTCCACACGCGTCTCCATTATACACACTTAGGAGCCCATTTACGTATGCCCTAGATCACGTAACATCTGTCTAACAAAAAAGAAGGCCAGATAAGCCGAAACGAACCTAAACAGGGTGAATTAAAGGAGCACAACAAAAGCGACTTCATTCAATGGAGCGCGTGAAAAAATGATGACAAGAGAGGGTCGCTCATGCGCACGTTCGACAGGGATCTGCACATGACGGAACACGGGATGGGCCTTAAGCGGTAACTAAGGTAAACCCCTTTTTCTTCTCTTCTATGCTTTTTTCACCTTCGGTGGTAGTTTTGGTTAATGTACAACGTCTCCTAGAGCAAGATAAGGAGTAGACTCTAGACGTTTTCTTTTTAACCGCGGTTGGAATGACGACATAGCAGTCAAAATAGACAAGTCGTCATTGCAATTAGGTTAATAGCCTTGACGTTGGATTTGCCAAGACTACTAACAAATATATATATATAAAATAATATATATACTGTAATATAACTAAAATTCCATAGAGTACTTCCCATACTTCCTGTAAGCATTCCTGTGACATCTTCGTGATTATAATGTATTTATTTTGTAGGCAGTATTTATTGATAAATATATTTGTCCTTCAAGCAAAAAATAGTGTAAAGTCATCAATGATACCTAGACAAAACTGCATCAATACTCAAGGGGTTAACCAAGATTCACTCCCCTCAGTCACCAAAAGTCACAAGTAACATCTTATATACATATATAGTTCAAATTATTCACTAAACACTTTCACTGGGTAGTTGAAATAATCCATAATTGCCTGCCTATAGCTAGGCATGGTGGGCCAGAGGGAGGGAGCCCAGAATTTAAAGGGCCGGGACCCTGCCTCACAGTCTGGGGGCCGAGACACTACTGACTTTACAAAGGCCCGGGCTCCTCAGAGAGGGACGCTATGGGGTTGCTAGATACTTCCTTTTGTAACTTACTAATGCCTAACTTACCAGTCCAAATTGCGTCAAAATCGAGTCATAAACTTATTTTGGGCGAATATTTCTAACTCACAGGTGGCATTATGACGCGATTACATCATACGAGCACTCTTCGAGGGGTGGCGTTATGACGCGATAGCATCCTAAAGATGCGGGAGGGTTAACTCTCTCAAAACAGTTCGAGTCCCTACAAATTCCAGCAATTATTTAGCCAACCTACCTATACATACCTACCCTACCAAATAATAATGATAATTCAAATTTATTTTTGGTGAATGACAGAGTATTGGCTAAGGTTTTTAACAATTCCTCCCTTTGCCAAATGCTTTGTTTAATAACAATGATATATGGACCTTTAACCTTTGTGTAGCGGGGTGTTTTGGGCTCATTTGGGCATATTCAGGCCCTCCTGAATGGTCAATCAAGTATCTGCATGAAAAGAAATGTATTCCGCAAAAAAACTAGGCGCTAAAAGCTTCAAAATGAGAGCAGAACGAGCTACGTAGCACTCGTGGTTCTCTTGCAGTGGTGCCACGAACATGGGAGTTTAGCATATAGCGGTATATTTTTCCCAGCTATGCTCACTACTGGCTACACTGCCGGCCTCTCGAGAACACAGGGAACATGAGTTAATGGGCGGTGGTAAGCCCTGGGAGTCGGCTGTCTGGCCCGCTGCGCTCCCGGCTATTTGCACTCGATTTTAACCCTTTAACCTCTGAAGTGCGCATGGGGGTAATTAGACACCTCTCCCTGTGCGCATGTATTTGAGGTGTTTCCGTCACTAAAATATTCATTGTACCATTAATAGCATTAATACTTATCCATATGCGCCTATTATGGGTTGATTATAAAGGTATTAACCTGAAACAACAATAAAACGAGTGAAAACAGCGTTTGGATGGTCAAAATCGGAGATATAGCCCGCGAGTTGTATAATGTATGGGTGAGGCAAGCTGCTTTCCCGCCAATTTCCCCCAAGGCCACTGAGACACAGTCGATCGATACTCTCTCTCTCTTGCATTCGCTTGCTATCAGTGATGACCACACCCTCCAACCGTATTTCTAATGTTAGCACGAAAATATACCTCAGAATAAGGGAATAACAGGGAAAATAGGTGATAATTGAAGGAGAGGAGGAAAGTGGGGAAGGAGGGGAGGTAGAGGACTGAGATTTTGCATGGCCCAGGGGCCAACAATTTTTTTTTATTTTTTTATTTTTTTTCGATGTCAAAAGTTGATTTTTTTCTTCTCACTCACTCTTAACCTAACAAGTGCGCATGGGGGTAATTGAAAACGTCCCCCTGTGCTGACGTATTTGAGGTGTTTCCGTCACTAAAATATTCATTGTACCATTAATAGCATTAATAATTATCCATATGCGCCTATTATGGGTTGATTATAAAGGTATTAACCTGAAACAACAATAAAACGAGTGAAAACAGCGTATGGATGGTCAAAATCGGAGATATAGCCCGCGAGTTGTATAATGTATGGGTGAGGCAAACTGCTTTCTCGCCAATTTCCCCCAAGGCCACTGAGACACAGTCGATCGATTGGGAGGTTTGACGTACCTCCCAACCTACCAAATAGGAAAACCTACTATTTGGTAGTAGTCTTGGAAAATCCAACGTCAAGGCTATTAACCTAATTGCAATGACGACTTGTCTATTTTGACTGCTATGTCGTCATTCCAACCGCGGTTAAAAAGAAAACGTCTAGAGTCTACTCCTTATCTTGCTCTAGGAGACGTTGTACATTAACCAAAACTACCACCGAAGGTGAAAAAAGCATAGAAGAGACGAAAAAGGGGTTTACCTTAGTTACCGCTTAACCTCTGAAGTGCGCACGGGGGTAATTGAAAACCTCCCCCTGTGCTGACGTATTTGAGGTTTTTCGTCACTAAAATATTCATTGTACCATTAATAGCATTAATAATTATCCATATGTGCCTATTATGGGTTGATTATAAAGGTATTAACCTGAAACAACAATAAAACGAGTGAAAACAGCGTTTGGATGGTCAAAATCGGAGATATAGCCCGCGAGTTGTATAATGTATGGGTGAGGCAAGCTACCTTCCCGCCAATTTTCCCCAAGGCCACTGCGACACAGTCGATCGATACTCTCTCTCTCTCTCTTGCACTAGATTGCTATCAGTGATGACAACACCCTGCTTGCAACTCGCTAATGTTAGCACGAAAATATACCTCAGAATAAGGGAATAATAGGGAAAATAGGTGATAACTGAGGGATAGGAGGAAAGTGGGGAAGGAGGGGAGGTAGAGGACTGAGATTTTGCATGGCCCAGGGGCCAAACAAAAATAAAAAAATAAAAAAATAATTTTTTTTTTTTTTTTTTTTTTTCGATGTCAAAAGTTGATTTTTAATTTTACTTACTCAGGAGAGTCTTCCCGCAGTCCGCTGGGGGAACTCTTAAGAGTCTTCCCGCAGCTCCCGGGTTAAGGCCCATCCCGTGTTCCGTCATGTGCAGATCCCTGTCGAACGTGCGCATGAGCGACCCTCTCTTGTTATCACATCTCACGTCAGCAGAAGAACGCGGATGGGCAGGGGTCCGGCGTGAGGGAGGGTATTATGTACGTTGGATTTTCCAAGACTACTACCAAATAGTAGGTTTTCCTATTTGGTAGGTTGGGAGGTACGTCAAACCTCCCAATTTGTTAGTAGTCTTGGCAAATCCAACGTCAAGGCTGCATAACAAATAGGAGGAGGACATCCAAGCCCAACCTACCAAAAAAACCAATGCATAAAACAAAAGTATGAATGACAAAGACACAATTTAAACAAGAGAGCCTAATAAAAGAGTGAAAAACTGAGGAGTAGCTAAAAAGAACAGTTTTAACACATGCCCGTCATTCATAGTAATGCAAAAACATAGACTTGTCTGAAACCAAAAAGGTACTGTACCCAAAATCCCTTTTCTTCAAAAACCAACAAAAACACTGAACACAAGAACAAAACACAATTTTCAATGTGGCAAAAACACTTATGTACTGGAACAATACATAATCCCAAACTTGCAATCCAGTGTTGCAAACCCGTACACCCCCCCCCCCCTTTGTCATATAAAACAAAGGAAAAGAACGAGGGACAAGGGGGGAAGACCAGGGATCTTCGCCAGAGCACCAGGAAACACGACCCCCGAGAGCAATCACCAGCCGAGGGGGTCGAACACTGGACACGGAGAGGTAGGAGGAGATGAAGGAATTGAGAGAAGACCCACAAAACCGCTGAGGCGAAGGCAGGGAAGGATCGACGTGGCAGGAACCGGAAGGAGGCAGCAAAGGATCTGACATCGTGCGCAGAACCCCTACAAACAGGGCGACGGGCACGAACGGTCCGACAAACGCGGCGGCCCATCCGCACCTGCGAGAGCCTCCCACCTGTCCGAGGAGACACCCACACAGCAGGACCCGAAGGCGGCGCCACAGACGCAACAGAGGAGCGCAAGGCCGACACCGGGCACAACACACGGCGAGGATGCCCAAGCCGGAAAGCCTGGACGGCGAAAGGCCGGAAAGCGGGGGCCGCCCTCCCAAGCGAGGTAACAAAAGGAGGGGAGGAGGCGAACGAGACGCCATGCAAGGACGGGGAGAATCGCACGCAGTCCCGGGGCTATGACAATGCCGCTAGGGCAGACACCCGAACCCCAGCGGCCAGAGCGACAAGGAAGAGCGGACGCCCGAGCAACAGAACCGGCGTAGCGGCCCTTGTAGACGTGGGTGAAGCCAGAAGGACCAGAGCCCGCCCCAGATCCCACTGCGGAGGGACCAGGCGCGGAGGAGGTCGATCCCGGAAGGCAGCCGGCAGGAAGGAATCCAGCGCCTGTGGCAGAACGACCAGCCCAGCGACGGACCCAAAGATCCCCCGGACGGCAGACAAGTGGGTACGTATAGCGTCGACTCGAAAGCGACGTGTACGGAAGAGGTGAAACAAGGAGCGTAGGACGAGGGAAGGAGAGCCTACTGGCAGGCGAGTGGCCTGTAGCCACCTAGGAAAAGACCCCCAGCGGGACCCGTAAGGCCCCCAAGGAGAAGACGGCCAGGAACGCTGCAGGAAGGCAGTCAGGGCCCGGCCAGGGCCCGGCCGGGGACCGGGAGCCACCGTGCCACATGAACAAGCACGACGCGAAGGCCAACGAGGCCCGCAGGTCCCCAACCGAGCCCAAGTGGAAGCCGGAGACAGGTAGAGGGACCGGACTCGGGCACCACCGCGGCAACCGGGCGGACCAAGCCCGCGCCGGCCACAGAGGCGCGAGGAGCCAGACGCAGCCGTGATACAGCCGCAGCCTCGCGAGGACTGGGCACAGCAACAGCGCGTCTGGGGGCGGAAAGATGTATATCGACCGCCACCTGTACCAGGCCACCATGAAAGCGGCCGGACCCCCCCCGGAGCGCGAGGCCGGAGGGAGAGGTCCAAAGGCAACTGGCGCGGCACCCCCGATGCGAACAAGGCGACCTCCGGAACACCTCAGGAAGCCGCGAGGTCGGCGAACACAGTCCGTTGCAACGCCCATTCAACAAGAACGCCCTGCCCCCACGACAGGGCGGCCGCCCACAGGGTGGCAGGCCCGGGCAGGGAGGAGGCATGCAAGGAGAAGGGGTGTCGGGCCGCGAGGAAGAACAACTCCACCGAGACCCCCAATAGAGTCAACGACCTGGAGGAACCCCCGCAGAAGGAAAACAGGGGACAACCTGTCTGAGTGTCTAACCCGAAGGCCACCGACTGACCCCGAAGGGCCAGCGCGTGGTCCCGCAGGAAGAACAGAGGAACCAACAGTCCGAGGGCATAGACGGGTAAGTGGAGGGTGACCCACCCATCTGCCAGGAAGTGGACGTCCCAGGTTCGATCGGGAACCCCACCCAACCTCGCTCGACGGATCTGTGGCTACCCAGACCGTCGGCGGGGGGGGCGGACCAGGGCACAGCCGCAGAGAGCGAGCCCGGAGCAACCCAGAGACCGAAGCGTCAGCGAACGGGACGCAGGAGCGGCAGGAACCGATCCAGAGGGGCAACGGAAACACCACGGGGCCCATGAGGAGGAGGCAGAGTAGCCAGAGGCTCCCTAAGGAAAGGGGCAGAGCGGCCCAAAGCAGCGAACCCATGAACGAGTCCCAGAGCCACCCCAGGAGGGAGACCGAGTGCAACACGGCGAAGACCTTCCACCGAAGGTGCACCGCGGTCGGCAGACCCCGGGTCACCGTAGCGCCGGACAAAACCCATGCGAGACCGACCCATGGCACGACACGCGACGGGGTCAAGCGTGAATCGGGAACACCAAAAGGGGAACCCTAACCGTGCGACGGTGCGAACGACTGTGAGGGCGTCGCCAACGCACAGGCCGAGGGCTTCGGAAACTACCAACCAGTCGGCCAAGGAAAACAGGAGCTGGAGCCCGCTCCTGAGGAGAAGACCCAGAGCCTGCCCCACATGTGCGGAGAAGATCCGCGGCGCGATGTGGAGACCGAAGGGAAGGCCGGCGAACAGGAACACACGATCGGAAGGCCGAACGGCCAAGAATCGCTGGAAGAGAGAATGGAGAGGAACGAGCCAAGACGCATCCTGGAGGGCCAGCGACACAACCCACGACAGAGGGCACAGGGCCAGGCATACCAGGGGTACCGGCAGCATCCGAAACCGTGTGTGCACGACGCGCCCGTTGAGGGCCGACAGAACCACCAACGGCCGCATCGCGACGCAGTTCGTCGACGGGACCAGAAAGACACGGGAGAGGAAAACCGGGCGACCGGCGGTCAACCCCCTCGACGCTACCCAGCTCGGGCATGGAAGTGAGCACGTGGGCCACCTCCGAAGAGATGGACCGGCGTCGGTGACAAGAGCGGAAAGGGGGTCGAGACGTCCACCACCAGGGGAGACCCCACCGCGCAACCCGCCGCCCCCAACGTCCCTCGCGGCAACCGAGGGGCGCAAGGGCAAAAACAACCCGAGGGAGCACCCGAGAGGAGGGGAGCGACCCGGTCGGCCAGGCGAGAAGGAGAACAAGGAGGCCGACCCAGAGAACTACACATTGTGTTGACGCGGAGGTACCCTCGGTACGGGCCGTGCGGGCACGAACTCCACGTCGACCTCTACCCCCCCCCCCAACCCCGGCGAAAAGGGCGGGCTACCCCAACCCCAGGCCGGCGCGGGGCAGACCACGGCGAAGGGCGGCCGGAAGTGGAAGGCCGGCCAGCCCCGACACAGCGGGGATGAAAGGGGGCAAGAACAGAAGGGCGAGGCGGAATCGACGCACTGGCCCGCAACGTCCCAGTCCTGCGTCCGCGCAAGGCGGCAGCACTTGCAGCAGCACCCCGAAGAGGACCGGCAGAAGGACGGGACTGAGAAGACCCCGCGTGCGACACAGCACGACGGTGCGTGACGGAAGCAGGGACCGCAACGACACAGCGCGTCGTCGCGTGTCGGAAGCAGGGGCCGCCGACAGAGAAGCGAGCATACCCAAGCAACCAGCTGAAACAACCCCGACGTATAGAGCTCAGAGTACAACAAACCCAGACGAATAACCAAGGGGGCCGGCCGGCAGAACGAGGACCGCACTGTCGGGCGGCGCCAAGTTGCCGCGCACAAAACCGCCTTCAGCTCGGGAACCAAAGACACCGCGAGCCGAAGGTGGACCCGCAGAACGCGGTCCAAACCCTCGCGAAGAGCGCCTGGCGCAGACGCCCCGAAAAACCGCAGGCGGGGACAGACGGCTGGAGGGAACCGAAAGACAAGACAAGAAGTCCGTCACCCACTGTCGCAAGGGAAAAACCGTGGCGACAGAGGCCTGACCCGGGTGAGAGAAGAACGGGGTAGCAATAGAACAAAGTTCAAGAATGGGCGCGCCCAGCCAGGACCAGAACGCGCCGGCCAACCCGCCGACAGACACAAGAGGAGGCAAAAGCAGTGACGACTCCAGGGGAGGGACTGAAGGAGAGCCGTCGACGGAACGGTGTGAAGGCGAAGGCCCCAGCAAACCAGGCCACCAAGGGGAGAGGGCGACCGAGCAAGACGGCGAAACCAGGCGGACCGGCGTCGCACAAACCCGACCCATAGGAGGACAGACCCGTCAACACAGCCAGGGACTGAACAGCCGGAAGGATGTCAGTGCGGCTGAAGTCTGACCAGAGCGGAGGCCTGCAGAAGGGAGCGGGACCATAGCAGGGGTAGGAAGGGCGAGGCGCTGAGGGTGAGTCACCGCCAAGAAGCGCGAGAAGAGGGAGGCGTCCAACGACGCCAAGCACCCGTCGAAGCGTGACACAACCCAGCCCTGCATAGCCAACAATCGAACCGAGAGAGGCGACCCCCCCCCCCACCCAGAATGGACGGCCCGCAGGGACAAGCGCGAGCGGGAGCGAGACCCACGACACGAACCAGCAGCGTCGCGGCCCAAGGAAGGCGAGCGACGACGGCCGTGGCGCCGTAGAGGGACCTGACCCCGATCACGAACGGCCGAGGGGGAAACAGCACCATCCCCCCTCTTCCAGCGACACGACAGCTCCCGAGAAAGGGGGACCCCGAAACCTCACCGAGGCAAGAGGAGGGGTACCCCCAGGCGAGACGGGAAGTGAAGGGCAGGAAGAGAAGAAGGAGGAGGAGCAGGACGACGGGAGGGGGAAGGATGGCCGGGTGAAAGGAGGCCAGAAGGAGCCGCGGGGGGAAACAGAGCAAGGACCCCCGGGGCGGAGAGAACAGGGCGGCCCGACACCGAGGCGGAGGAGGGAGGGACCACCACCGTGGGACGAGACCGTGAAGGAAGAAGAGGCACTGAAGCAGGTGAAGTAGGAGAAGCAACGACACCCAGGCGGACCCTCCTGGACAGTGTAGGAGGGAGCAGAGGGCCAGCGACAGCACGAACAACCGCACGCGGAGAGGACAACGTAAGAGGAAGTCGTCTGGGCTAGGAAAGCGGGCGGAAGGGAGGAGAGCCCCTATCCTTAGAGGCCAGGGGAGGGCGCACAGGAGCAGAGCCGCCAACCCCGGCCTCAGGGTGAGAACCAAGACGAGGGCGGGCGACGGCAAGGCGATCAGGAGGACGACGAGGGGCAGTAGCGAGGCGAGCGAGAGCGTGGAGGCTCAGGTTGACCAGTAGCGTAGGAGAACCAAATGATACCCAGCTCGCCTTGTACCATTTGTGCCAACCCCAGATGGGACGTCACAACGTCGTCCACGTATCCCAGGTACCTATTTACAGCTAGGTGAACTGAGGCTAACACATGAAAGGAGACAAGACCAATTCGCCACCGCCCGGTCTGGGATTGAACCCCTGACCCCTCGTGGGTGAGACGAGAGCTCCACCGACGAGGCTACGGGCTGTGTAGAACGGCCGTCAGTCGGGCAGGGATACCCAGGGTGACGCGGAACCGGGTGGCAACAAAGGCCGGGGAACGGCGGCCCACAGGCCCAATGTGGCGGGAGACCATCGGCCACACCGACGGAAGGGAAGCAGAGGCCACAGCCGCCGCCGAGGAACCAGGGCCATGGAGCAGCACAACCACCAGGGCCAGACACGGGCCACACAGAGCAGGGAGGTAGGCCGTAGAGGACACAAAGAGCGAGTGGCGCAAGCAGGACATGTGGCTCACCAAGCAAGGGGAGCGACAACCAAGGTCGAAAGCAAAGCAGCCGACCAGCACGAGAAGAACACACACCAGAATCAGCACGTCGAAGGTGTAAGTGGAGAGAATGTCCAAGAAGAACCAGGGAAGGAGCATGGGGAAACAGGAACACACATGCAAACAGGTATCCGTACTCACCCTAAACTGGGAGCACAGAGGTAGGTGAGGAGGGCGGCCGAGGCGGAAGAGCACCAGCAGAACCTGCAAAGATGGAGAAAGTGTTAACCACCACTCAACATCTTACATGCAGGGCCTATAACACCAGGAAAGTGCATACACCAATATAGTATCAGGCAACAATATGACATAAACAAGGTCAACAGTGAAAGCCAACTATAACCGCAAATTTGCGGGCCAATGGAGGTAGATCCGTACCGACACAAACCTCCCACATCGCCACGCGACCCCCCAGCGATCTCCGCAAATTTGCGGGGAGCCGAAATGTCCCAGAGGACCGAATCGAGCACACCGCAAATTTGCGGGACCGGCCGAGATGGTCCGGTGCCGAAAAAGCGAGAGGAGCGTCTAGGAAAACCAAAAAAGGCCCGCAAACAAGCGTCAACTCCTTATGAACTCCAAGCGACGATGACCATCAACCTGAGCAGTGCCTTCCTTGATAATATCCTGACTCAACCGGTCAAGGGAGAGGCAAGGAAGACACACCAGGGGAGAGGAGGCACATCCCCCAGGAACCACCCAACCCACAGAGATAGAGCAAAGCCCATGAGGAGAAGTGGCAGGTTGGGTGGTTTGGCACAAACAGGGGCCCCCGTGGGGTACCCCAGGATTGGGCAAAAGTTATGAAAGGATGGAGGTGAAAACAGGAAGGGAACACAAAAAACCAGTAATGAAACTGGTGAGAAAAAGGGTGGCCTAGCCGCGAGTAGAGAATGTGTCAGGGGCGAAAAACCCTGTGGAGTGAGGGAGAGGCCCCCGTGGGGTACCCCTGGGTATCACGAACCACTAAGCGCCCAGGCCCTTGAGACACAGTGAAGGCTCGAAAGGGGGGACTCGGGAATAACGCTAGTTATGCGGCTGACACAACACTACAAACAGCACCGCCACCACGAAATCTCAGATTGTGAACCAACTGTACACCTAGGCTATGAAAAAATGAGAACTCATAGGGGCATAGCAAGTCCTGAATGATAAACAAGCTAGGCTAATTGAAGCTAAAAGCTAAAACTATGCCCAGACTAACAGGAAAAAAGAATATGAAAAGAGAAAGAATGAAAAACATATACGAGGAACGCCAGGCGCCCCCCGTACCTTCGGTAAGCTATTTCCACACGCGTCTCCATTATACACACTTAGGAGCCCATTTACGTGTGCCCTAGATCACGTAACATCTGTCTAACAAAAAGAAGCCAGAAAAGCCGAAACTAACCTAAACAGGGTGAATTAAAGGAGCACAACAAAAGCGACTTCATTCAATGGAGCGCGTGAAAAAATGATAACAAGAGAGGGTCGCTCATGCGCACGTTCGACAGGGATCTGCACATGACGGAACACGGGATGGGCCTTAAGCGGTAACTAAGGTAAACCCCTTTTTCTTCTCTTCTATGCTTTTTCACCTTCGGTGGTAGTTTTGGTTAATGTACAACGTCTCCTAGAGCAAGATAAGGAGTAGACTCTAGACGTTTTCTTTTTAACCGCGGTTGGAATGACGACATAGCAGTCAAAATAGACAAGTCGTCATTGCAATTAGGTTAATAGCCTTGACGTTGGATTTGCCAAGACTACTAACAAATACTCTCTCTCTCTCTCTTGCACTCGCTTGCCATCAGTGATGACAACACCCTGCTTGCAACTCGCTAATGTTAGCACGAAAATATACCTCAGAATAAGGGAATAATAGGGAAAATAGGTGATAACTGAAGGAGAGGAGGAAAGTGGGGAAGGAGGGGAGGTAGAGGACTGAGATTTTGCATGGCCCAGGGGCCAAAATAAAATAAAAAAATAAAAATAATTTTTTTTTTTTTTTTTTCGATGTCAAAAGTTGATTTTTTATTTTACTTACTCTCAAGAGTCTTCCCGCAGTCCGCCGGGGGAACTCTTAAGAGTCTCCCTGCAGTTGCCGGGTTAAAAGCCTTAATAATGCTCCTAACTTGCTGCAAATTGGTGCATGACTTAAGTCGAGCGCCGCCAATAAGGGGTTAAAGTTTTGGCAATTGCCTGTGTGACTTACCCTGCCCTTCCTTCCTACCTCCCTCCTCCCTCATATCTATGATGATGATGATGATGTCTAGCAAATGTATCAACAACCACTCTAGTGAACTTTCGGTATTTAGTTTATTCAGCTTAATACTATTTATCCACATAAAATAGAAACCTATCACGATTTTTGTCTAATACAACCATAGACAGTGATATTACATATTATTTGAACATGATGTCGAATTTAGCAGTTGCTGTTTACCATGAACAGTAATGACAGAACCGAAAGCTTCTCTTGCCGTGTAGTACTCAAAGAAAGCAGGGGTACTTAAGCCGGCCTATACCGAACTGTTACCAAGTCAGAGATTCAGAGGTAACTTTCACAATGCATTATAACCCTAGACAGACACCATTATACCACTAAATCATACAAATATCACTACAAAAATGATAGGAAAATATTATATTAACTCTCCCAGACATATATGACGCGATCGCGTCATATGGCAGAGTGAACCAAAAACACATATGACGCGATCGCGTCATATGGACTTATTATATTGCTAGAAAATAAGTTTATGACGCAATTGAGCCGTTTTTTTGGCTGGTAAGTCCGATAAGTTAGATGTACATGTGGAAAAATCTAGCAACCCCCTAGCGTCCCTGTGAGGGCCCCGCGGTGGTAGAGAGAGTCAGTTTCTTCCCATCAGTCAGCCTAGTAGGTGGGTGTGTCTGGCCCTTTAAACCAAGGGGCCTCCATTTTGCCCAGCCTGGCTGATATTACCGCCCTAATATAACCCAAACGAAGTGCTATATCGTTGGGTTATCGATGGATTATTGTGTTATTCTTGTTTAGGGTATAAAAACCATGTTAGTGAAGTGTTTTGCTAGTCTGGTGTACGTGACCAAGGTGGGCTCCACGAGGGGCCATGGTTTCGCTTGTTTGTGGATCACTTTCATACCATATTGAGTCAATTATATTGCTATTTATCACTTGAAGTAGTGTATTTTACTTGTATAAGTGTTTATAGTGAAAACACTTTTATTACTGGTCGAGCATTCTCTGGTGTAGGCTACGTGACCAAGGTGGTGGAGGGAGGGGCCATGCTTTTTGCCAAACGTTTTGCTTGTTTGTGGAACACTTTCATATAAATATCAGTCAATTATATTGCTATTTATCGGTTCAAGTAGTGTATCTTACCTTGTATTAGTGTTTCTTAGTGAAAAAACTTTCATTACTGGTCGAGCATATGTCGCCATGCTCCCTCAGCCCTGTGCATTTTTGCTCGATAATTTAGTGGTGGAAAGTGCTTGCATTTTTGCTCGATAATTTATTGGTGGAAAGTGCTTGGGAGGTAAGTTTTTTATGGGCAAAAAGCACTCTACATATACGGCTTGGTGGCCACGAGGGAATCTCAGCAGTGTGAGTAAGTACAGTCAACATTTTTGGTGGTGGTGGTGGTGGTGGAGATGGTGGTGGTGGTGGTGGAGATTTATTTTTATTTATTTATTTATTTTTTATTTTGCCAATCAAACATACAATATATGTTAATTTTACAATAAAATAATATCATGGCTGCGCCTTTTGAGAACAATCTCTCTTAAAGGCACAGATGGTGGTGGTGGTGGTGAAGATGGTGATGGTGGTGGTGGTGGTGGTGGTGGAGATGGTGGTGGTGGTGGTGGAGATGGTGGTGATGGTCGGGGTGGTGGTGGTGGTGGTGGTGGTGGAGATGGTGGTGGTGGTGGTGGAGATGGTGGTGGTAGTGGTGGAGATGGTGGTGGTGGTGGTGGAGATGGTGGTGGTGGTGGTG
>JBAKBP010003941.1:0-37500 GCA_037953745.1 Lithodes maja | reverse complement strand
TAGTTTGAGGCGGTTGATGTCCAGCATTCTTGCCATACCTCATTTCATTGAGCATGTTCATTACAGACTTATCTATGTTTCTGGCTGCCATTCCTGCATCTGATTGTGAATCATCCTGTGAAGAACTTTGATCTGGCGGAAGCCTTGATATGACTTGTTGGGCATCTAATGGAAAGATTCCGCACTTTTTGAACCCACTCTTTAAATTTGTTGCTACAGTTACATTTACTTTATCCAGGAGCTCAGTTAGCAATGATGGAAAAATGTCTTTGGGCAGGGAAGCACGCAGCCTGCCACTTGTACTCATCTTATAATCTTCCAACACCTGCCGCCAATAGATTTTCAATGGTCTGAACACTGCTACATCTAGGGGTTGTGTGAGGTGCGTCGAGTTTGGTGGCAGCAGTACAAAGGCTATATCATTATCCTCACAGGCCTTTATTACAGTTGGTGTGAGATGACTGGCAAGGTTATCGCCAATCATAACTACTCTTTCAGATCTTTGTTCAGCATATGGCAGGATGATTTTGTTGAACCAATCTTCAAAGCAGGCAAACTCGAACCATCCACTTTGTGACCGGTTGTATCTAGTCCCTGGTGGCCCCCCTTCTGTCCATGTGTCGTATAGATGTAAGGCCTTATATACCACATATGGTGGTAGTAAGTGCCCCGACGCTGTGCCTGAAAACATGATGGAGATAGAGGATTTTGTGGTGTTCATAATCCTCTCGGGATATTTTGTTCCTCTCTTCACTAGCACTTTCTTTTTTCCCGGGTCATCGGTGAGGTTTGTTTCATCATAGTTTATGATATTTTCAGGAGGAACCCCTTCCAATGTTATTTTCAAATTATCATAATAATCTCTCAGGGTCTCTTCGGAAACTTCTGCCCTCACTCGCTTGATGTTTTCTGAGAGACGTCTTGTGAGTTTATCTTTATGTCGTTTCAGAAATGATTGACCCCATTCTTTACCTGGTACATTGTTTTTAAATTTGTTTACTTTTACACCCCGCTTGTCTAGGTAAGATTTAACAAGCATACGTAGGTCTAGAGTATCTATTGGAAATCCCCACTGACCCAAAGTAACCACTCTATCACACAGTTGTTGTTCCTCCTCTGCTGACAATACTGTCTGTCCACCAGCAGGTTTACTATGTTTCCCTTTTATATAGTCATGTAAGGTGCTCTTACTTAACTTCCACTTTTTAGCAGCCTCACATACACTCATGTTCTTCTTTTGTATATCATCTTTTGCTTTCTTTAATTTGTCTTGACATACATGACTGTTGTATTTCCTTTTCTCGTTGTGTGGCTTTGGTTTATATATCCGTGGCATTTTTACTCCTGTGAATGAAAAGAAATGTAATATGATACTCTTACCTAACCTTACACAGCAAACATCCACCAAATCATGTCAACATCTGACACCTTACTCAGTCTTAACCCTTCCTACCCGGTCTGCCTTAGGTAAGGACAGCTCGAAAGAAGGGCCGCTACCCGGTATGCCTTACCTAAGGCAGCAGCTTAATAGCCTAATTAAGCTTGGTCTGAACGCCGTGCGTACGACGTATGTCAACAAACCCAAGTGTTGCGTCACCGCACCTCCGAAAACAAGAAGGAGAAGACTCTTCAATGTTATTGTTCTGACGTCAGACGAAATTAGTGTCTGAAAAGCCCCCATATTGGCAACATCTCTGCAATATTTGCTCCACTGAAATCGTCATCACAACTGAACCAGTTGACTTACAGAGCTCTACTCAACGCCAAAATACAGATTGAAAACCGCACTACGATTATAGATGAGTGGGAAAGTTCTAGCAGTGAAAATAAACATAAATACGGTAGCCTAGGCCTACACGTTTTTCAGCCATTTCGCCCGGGTAGGGGCGACCGTCATTGGGTAAGACAGCCCGGGTAGGAAGGGTTAAGCATCCTTTAATTGGCGTTACTCAAACGGGAGCAAGATGACAGATGATGACATGATTCGACGGATGCTCGCTATGTATGGCTAGGTAAGAGTACCATACACTTAGATGCTAATTGTTGTTCATATTGGAAGGTCCTTGTAACTATTAGTAGATGTCCGATGTCACCTCATGTCCGAAATCACCCCAAACTATGTCCGAAAACACCCCAATAAATCTGGAAAACAATAAAAGTAAATTGTTAGGGCTATAGGCTGTGTATTATGAACTTTGGGGAAAGAGTTACTGTGTGTATGGGCTCGCAGATAATTGTAGAACATTCTGGTGTAGGTTAATTGTCTTCCTCACATCCCATTAATTATGCTCAGTAGAAGTTTGACACACTTACAAAAACATGTGTTTTCTTTGTTACATAATTATTCACAAATATTTACCACAAATTAAATTAATTAATTTAAATTATTAGTTCATCCTACATATAGTTACAACATTCCTCTTGAGCCCTGTGCCCCTCAGCAATTATGAAGAGAAAGTTGAGGGGCAAGGGAAAAATGTGACGCTTTGGCTTCCAATCTTGGTAGATTGGGAGGTCAATCCACGTTAGAGACGCCGTCACTTGAGATCTAGAAAATATATAAGTAAAAGGAACAGTCAGAGTAAGCTATGGGTATGGCAGAGATTGCTCAGTTCTCACTCTGATAGACCAGCCCATCACCACATGACTAGAACCCAATCCTCTCAGCATCAGCTAGGAAAGGCCCTAGAAAGCCGCCTTTGGCGGGGAGATAGCTCCCCTATTTCAACCCTTTTCGGGCTTGTAGCTCCCCGCCATGGAGTGGCTTCGGTCACCCAGGCTTTATTGTGGTCGGCGGGGAGGGTTCTGTGGGGGCGCTCGGTTATGGCCTTGGCCTTGCTCGGGGCCTTGGGGCTGTTCGGCCAGGCAGCTTGGGGAACAACAACAACAACATTCCTCTTGAATGCTACACATATATTTTTCAAAACCAAACTCCTCTTCTCTCTATTTTTATTTGTTTTACTTTTTATCCAAAATATCCGAAGTTGTCCACATGTCCGAAGCCACCCCAGATGACGGTACCTTGCAAGACTTAGCAGAGGGAAGATGTAGGTTTCTCGGCCTGTCGACCCAGAATACGACTGGGCGGCGAAAATATGTCTTCCACCACCTAATTGCTGTTCCCACTTCTTTTATCACTCTTCAATGTTCATATGTTCATCAAATAAGTAAAATAAACGCTCATGGAGAAGAAATAATGCTTTACTGTACAGGTATATGGTGAATATATTGAATTCTGTTAGAATTGAAGGGCTTAATTGCGCAAACAGACATTTTAAAACACCCCATTCTCGCGCTCCTCTCGCGTTGTGTTGGCACTGGCTGAAATTATCTACTCATTTCTACTGGTTGAGTTGTCCGGTCACCATAACATTAATTTGTACTCTACCATCCGTTCTTGTTTCAGATTGACGACCAGCAACAGGCGTCCCATAATGACGGAGATAAAAAAGGGATCTATAAAGCGGGAGACAGAGGACACAGGAAATTGGGAATATTTCACAGAGTTTGTGGATAGTGACTTATTTAACAGCAAGGAGTTCAAACGTGAAGCAAGTTACGGAGATGTGTACTATGATGGAATAGAAGCAGCAAAGCGATCGAGGCTTGATCAACATCATGCTGGAAATATGTCAGAGAGCGAAATAAACGCCGCGGGAAACAAAGATGGGTTATCTGAGTACATGATGAACTTATCTAAGAGTGAAAGCAGTGCGTCTCAAAATGATACAAACTTTTTAGTGAACAAAAGAAACTTGTTTTTGCATAAAGGAAACTTGATGCCGGCGAATGAGCAAAACTTGTCAGTGATTGAGCCATGGAAGAGACACGTGGAAGTACTAAACTTTGAGGAGAGCGAAGGACTTATTGTGGAGAGTGATGGAGTGGTCATGGAGATGAGCAATCCCCTTCCACTGGAGAGCTATGATGATGATGATGATGAGGTGGAGATTAAGGAGGAGTACATAGAGAGCGACGGAGAGACGGAGGAGGACAGTTATATCAAGAGTGTCGGGGAGATGAGGGTGGAGAACAATAGAGGCACGGGAGTGGCTGTCCACCAACACAAATCCAGCGAGAAAATGGGCAAGAAAATTGTGGCAAATCCATCCACCACCAAAAATAAACCTGTGACTCGGTACAAGTGTTCTACCTGCAAGAAAAAATACCAGATTCAGTTAACCTTTCTGACCCACTCGCTGACTCACTCGGTGATAGCCCGGTACAGCTGTCCTCAGTGTGACCAGTGGTTCACTGACAAGCGGTACATGACGCTTCACCTCCGGGCCCACATGGCGACCACAAGCAATCCTCATTCTTCCTCCTCACTCAAGACTCTCCTTAACCCCTCCAACCCGGATGAGCTCTTATACGCCCATATCAACCTCGGCCCGCGGAACCCGGATGGTCTCTTGTACGCCCCTTGCTTGCATGCTTGCTTTTCGAAAGCCGCGCGTACATTTTGGTATCATGGGACGGTAGGTGGCGCCACCCGGCGTAAACTACGCCACAACAACAGTATCTACCCCGACGCCATCATGGACAGTACACCAAATAGTGATTCCGCCGTGTCCGACAGCGGGCTTCCTACGACGCCCTTGCTAGTGCGTCGTGCCTTACCCCGACGCCATCGCCTAAATGTGTTATCTCCCGGAGGTATTGAGACGACTTTGAGACTTTATGAGAAAGCTGATGCCAAGCATAAGATTGATGAAGAAGTGAGTGACCACTCCAGTAATTATAAGTCGAGTGATTATGGCCATGAGAGTGATAAAGAACAATTCCTGGGATTTGCGAGAGAATTTGACAGTGATGAGAGTGATGAAGGTGATGTACCAGTTGTTGAGGAAGCTGGTTTACCTAAAGACAGTGAACTTGAGAGAGTGAGTGAGTGGAGAGTTCAAGGTCACTCACCAAATTTCGCATAAGTGACACGACTCCAAGCCCTTCCCCAGGTAAATCGCCTTTCAAGCTACATTTGTACAAGCGAAAAATACTTGAGAAGGCGGCCGCAGGCAGCTAGGGAACAAGCAAAAATACTTGGTGAGGATGAGGCTGTGAGTGAGGATCAGCGTGGTGACCCTTCTCGACCGCCATTGTCTCCCTTATCTACCCACGCCACCCAAGATGACCCGGATGCCCGCATTCTTCCCCACCACCCCCACCATTGCCAAGGGTTGAGGACCCCCCACTTTCGGCCTATTTGCCTCCTAGGTCCCCCGACAGGAGACATACTGCTGCCGAAAGGGAAAGGTAGAAAATATACTAAGAAAATTAAGAAAAGTAAGAGAGTTTTGTTCGAGGCTCCCGCGGCGGCGTCCACCCCGGCCCGGCCCCAGCCATACGTCCCCGCAACTGTCCCCGCAACTTTCCCCACGGTCCTCCCCACCTCTCCGCCTTCAACATGTCTTCCTGCAGAAGTCTTTGAGCTCGCATCACCAATACCTGGGCCTAGTGAAAGTCAATCATTGCTTTCTGTCACTCGTCGCAGGCCAAGGAGCCCGGGACCTCGGGAGGACACAGCCTCACCTGCCACTCCTTCCCCACCTCGCCCACCCGCACGCCGCCCACAGGCATCACTGGTTCCCCGCCAGATTATGTGGGGGCCACTGATGATGAAGGGCACCTCTCTGAAGACTCTGGCCATGATTACAATAGGTCCACCGTCAGGGCAAGATGACCACTCTGACGATGAATATATGGACATCGACGACCCTCGACCCACCCGCTTGGCCCGGCGTCGTGCTGCCGTCTTGCTGCCCGCCGCCCTGGCCGACGCCCTCGCCGCCCTAGGGCGCGCGCCTCCCGAGTTGGCCGTGGGGCGTGCTGGGCCACCAGTTGGAGCTCCTCGTCGGCGTAGACAAGACCTATTCTACGTTTTTCAGTGGCAAGACGTAGTTGATGGGGATGTATACAACCCTGATGTGCCAGCTTTTGATGAGGCACTGGAGGGTTCAGGCATTACCCCCAATTTTCCTGCAGGCCCCAATGCTCCACCACACGAACTATTTGAGGCATTCTTTGATGAGGAGGTGGTAGGCTATGTTGTCAAAGAGACAAACAAGCAGCACCAATTCCAGGTCCACTTTTTGGGCAAGGTGACCAAGGGCCATATGAGGAAGTGGACCCAGTGACTCATAAAGAATTCATGGGTGTTCCTGGCACTCACCATGCTAATGCCTCATGTCAAGAAGCATAGGTTGCCTGACTATTGGATCACCAATGATCTGATTTCCACCCCTGCCTTCGGGAAATATATGGCTCGCGACCGGTACCTTGATATCCTCGCAGCGCTCCATCTTGTCACCAACACCGACGTCCACCGCCCAGACAAGCTGTGAAGATTAGGACGTTGTATGAGATGATGCGAGAATGCTTCACCTCCTACTTCAAGCCTTCCGCAAGGTCGTCATTGACGAGTCTCTTGTGCTGTTCCGGGGAAAACTCAGCTTCCGGCAGTACATCCCTCAAAAAGACATCGCTTGGCATAAAATTCTTTGTGCTGTGCGACTGCCAAACTGGCTATGTCCTGACTTCCTGGTCTACAGCGGGAAGGAAGGGGACGTGCTTGTGGACCCCCTCATTGGCTTTGCGGAGCAGTGGTGCAAGCCATGATGGACCGCTACTTCCATAAGAATCACGTCCTCTACACGGACAACTATTACACGTCCCCCACTCTCTCACAGTACCTGCATGAGCGCAAGACGGGGACAGTTGGCACAGTACGAGGGAAAAGGAAGGGCATGCCACCTTTCCCTCCAAAGACCAAAAAAGGTGATGTCTTCAAGAAGAAGTCGGGGCCCATTCTGGCTATCCACTGGCACGACCAGCGGAAGGTCAACCTCCTGACCACCATCCACAAGGGGGAAATGGTGGAGACTGGCAAGGTGGATCGCCGCACCCAGGCCAGGGTGACCAAGCCCGATGCTGTCCTGGACTACAACATCAACATGAGGCTGGTGGACAAGTCCGACATGCAGATAGGCTTCATTGACTGCCTGCGTACCTCGTGCAGATGGTACAAAAAGTTCTTTCTGCATATGGTGGACATGTCAGTTCTGAATGCCTATAATATATACAGGCTTCGGAAAGAGAACCCACCCCTGAAGTTCAATAGCCTGCGGAGGTTCCAAAAGCAGGTGTTGACGGAGCTCCTGGAGAAGTATGCTACGCCACAGAGGGCAGTGGCACATCCTGGGCCCGCCGTTCTCGACCGCTTGCAGTCTGGTCCATACTTGCTTAGGCACAGGCTTGGTTCCTGCCTCAGAATGCAGCAGGAAGAACACAGCAGAAGCGGTGCCATGTCTGCTACCACAGCAGGGTGAGGCCGAACCCAGGTAAAAAGTCAACCACGGAGTGTGTGGCGTGCAAGGTGGCACTCTGTGCTGTAGAGTGCTTCTTTGATTACCACTCCAAGCTGGAGTTCTAATAATCATACTGAAATTGCCAAATAAAATGACAATATGTACACTATAATTATATATAGGCAAAAAGTGGAAGAAAACCAATGTATTATAATAAAAAAGTCAAGTATTATGAGAAAATTTATACAAATACAATTCCACCATAATAATATGTGAAAGTGACACATATGTATATACCAAGTGACATTCATATGATTAGAACCTATAGAAATATATAAATCAGTGAAAAAAGACACAATAAATTGTATATAAAACGTTTACAAATCATATAACTAAGTGAAAGTGACACAAGACCTAAGATTTGATGGCCAAAGTATAATAAACACCTGTGATAACGAATAATCAGTGCCTAATACAACAATAACCTACCTCAATTACTAATAAAATGTACGGTATCGAGTGAAAATGAGCATTATCAGTGACAGTGACACTCTCTAAAGCATATTTGTCAAAGTGAAAGTGACACAAGACCTAATATTTGATGGCCAAAGTATAATAAACACCTGTGATAATGAATAATCAGTGCCTAATACAACAATAACCTACCTCAATTACTAATAAAATGTACGGTATCGAGTGAAAATGAGCATTATCAGTGACAGTGACACTCTCTAAAGCATATTTGTCAAAGTGAAAGTGACACAAGACCTAATATTTGATGGCCAAAGTATAATAAACACCTGTGATAACGAATAATCAGTGCCTAATACAACAATAACATACCTCAATTACTAATAAAATGTACGGTATCGAGTGAAGATTACCAATATCAGTGAAAGTGATACCCTAATAAACATATTTTATATAATTGGCCTCAAAATAACTAGAAAATATCAAATAAACATCACATTCTCAATATCAAACACTAAAATCGTCTAAGGGAGATAAATACTTTGGCGCGGCGAGCGGCTAGGTGCGTCGTAGCCCTGGCCGGGCCGACGCTTTCGGACGCGGGAGGAATTTCCCGCATAAAAAAGCACTCGTCTTCCCGCGCTCACCATTATGCAACCAGAGGGGCTAGAGACCTCTACTCAACGCCATTCGACAGAGGAAGGTTTGTGGAACATTATTCTTTTTTATTCACAACATTACATGCCATATTCATTGATTTACAGAGTAGTTAACATAGGCCAAAGATCGTCAAAACCCCCGGTACAGCAGTACAGTCGCGAGCTATAGCCCCCGGGGCTGGAGGGTTAATGTACTATTTTTTTCTCCATAACATAGAAGTCCACCGGTCAGCGTCTCTTAATTAGACTATTATTTGGCCGTTGTCTTTGTAACGTAACATTTAGATACATAGCCTATAGGCTCACATGCAAAATGAATAAAGACAATAAAGAGACACTGTCTAGTGGGGTGCTGATCAAGCCCCCTAAAAATCAAAGGGCGGGACTAAGGGGAGTATTAAGTAGGCTAATCGTGGATGTCAACACTTTCATCACTACTGCTGAACTAGAGGAATTGGAGGCTAGATTAGAAAACGTCCAAGCTAGCCATGGTCGTATTATGGCTCTGAGTGAGGTGATTGTGGCTGACATGATAGAGGAGGAAGAGATAGTTACAGAGTGTGATATTCGCGCCCTCTATGATGAACCTGTCTTTAGAGCGAAGTACATATTACAGCGTGCTGTCGCGAGTAAGAAGGGAGGCGATAATGAGGCGCATAGAAGGGCTGACCCAAAACATACTGTACACCTCCCAAAGCTCAATCTTCCTACATTTGGGGGCAAGTTGACTGAGTGGTTAGCTTTTTGGGACGTATTTCGGTCTACGGTTCATGAATCCTCTTTGGATTATGTCCGCAAGTTTCACTATCTGAAGGGACAAATGGAAGGAGAGGCCTTACATTTGATAGAGGGTTTTGCGGTAGTGGGTGGTAGTTATCTTGAGGCAGTACACTTATTAGAGTCCACATACGGGGATAAAGAGCAGTTGAAGATGGCCCATGTCATTGCCTTGTTAAGGCTCGCAGAACCACAGTATAAGGTTGAGGAGTTGACAAATTTCAGGGCAAATATGGAGTGCCATACTCGATCGCTAGACACCCTAGGGCTTACTACGCAGGAAATGATAGTCATTATCTTGTGTCAGAAGCTTCCTATGGCAATACTTAACAAGGTTAGATCATTTGCGCGGGGGGAGTTCAAAACTCAGTTCAGTAAGGAAATCAATAATCTACAGTTGAACAAAGGGAGAATGTATGTGTCGGGAGGGAGTTTGAATGTGGAGAAGAGGGGAACAGTAAGCATGACATTGGGGACTAAAGAAAAGAAAGAGGGTATGCATGAGGAACCTGCTCAGATTCTATGTAAGCTATGTAATAACAAACATAAATGGAGTGTCTGCGTAAAATACACAACAAATGAGACAAAACTAGCACAGGCGAAAAGATTGAAGCTATGTGTAGGTTGTCTAAGTAAGGAACCTGGTAAGCAGGGACAATGTACTGCTACATATTTAAGGCCCTGTCGCCACTGCAAAGGACATCACTTTGATAAGTTGTGTCCTACAGCAGATAAAGTCAAAGACATCAAAACAGAGGGTACTACAACTGTGGCACTAGGTAGCATGCAAGACACCACTATATTGCCCACAATACAGATTCCCATGGAAGGTAATGACAGTAACAAGGTTTGTCGGTTACTTCTGGATCAAGGGTCTCAACGTTCCTTTATAAAGAGGTCCGTACTAGTGGGACTGAAGCACCGAATCATAGGGGCTGAGACTCTTCGATTACAGGGCTTCACAGGGGTTACTGATAAGCAAGACTACGAGATAGCGGAGATTTCATATTTCTACCGTAAAAACCGGTAATTTATGACTTGTATCGTAGTAGACCAGAATATGTATCTGTAGGAGTGAAGAAGGTGGAACACGCATTACATAGTAAGGGGGTTATCTTGTCAGATCCCATGGGAAATCAAAGTGAGGTGCATGTTCTACTTGGTGTGGATCATTATTATGAAGTAGTATACCCTGGATTTAAAAAGATGTGTGGTGTAATTTTAATCCCCACTAAATTTGGATATTGCATGAGTGGAAAGGTGCATACTACACAGTCAAAGGTCCTGGTCGACACGGTCTCGATATATAGAGTCAATGTAACCGCGGCAGAGGAGTTGGGAAGGGAGGATTCCCAACCTAGTGACCCTAAGATGGCTGCCGAGTTCGACCTGGAATGACTGTGGAGATTGGATCACATAGGCATTAATCCTATAGAGACTGATTATGACTCGGAAGTTGCGCTACAAAGGTTTGACGAGTCTGTGTGCTACTGTGCCTCAGACAAGCAATATAAAGTTAGTTTACCCTGGAAGAACAGTGAGATAAGCCTGCCTAGCAACTATGGTTTGGCATTAGGTCGCTTGCGCGCATTACAGCGTATATTGTCTAACGAACCGAGCACGCGCCAGGCGTATGACGATGTATTTCGGAGTTATGAGGATAGGGGCTTTATTGAGAGAGTCGATGTCAAGGAACCGTTTAAGAAGGGTAGGGTTCACTATCTGGCCCATCATGGGGTAAGGAAAGACAGCGTCACCACACCAATACAGGTGGTGTATGACTGTTCTGCCCACCAAGGTCAACAACCCAGTCTAAATGACTGCCTGTTGACAGGTCCATCCATGGTGTCGGACCTGTCCCAACATCTATTGCGGTTTAGGCTGGGGAAGTACGCCTTTACCAGTGACATCGAGAAAGCATTCTTGATGGTCAAGCTAAGGGAGGAAGATAGAGATGTTACCCGCTTTCTTTGGTTCAGCGACATTAGCGACTCTGAAAGTCCGGTCATAATATACCGTTTTCGGGTTGTACTCTTTGGGGCCACGTGTTCACAATTTTTGTTAAATGCCACAATCAGAAAACATCTAGCTGACACTCATGAGGACACAAGTAAACTATCTCGCAGATTATTTATAGACAATTTGCAGGGTTCTAGCGATAGTCAGGATGATTTGTTATATACATACTGGCAAGCACGCAGATTGTTTGCGGATGCACATCTATTTCTCCGCGAGTGGGTTACTAATAGTGAAGATCTTCAGAGTTTGATACAGGTGGACGGTACGGCATCTCTTAACCAGGAAAAGTCCAGAAATTTGGGGATGATCTGGCAACCTAAACATGACATACTAACTTTTCAAACAAAGTCTTTTGCTCGGCAGACAGGAGCGCACACCAAAAGAAGTCTGTTGAGCAAAGTTGCGCAATTTTTTTATCCTTTGGGACTAGCATTACCCGTTACCATAAGAGCTAGGATTCTAATGCAGGAAGTTTGGAGACGTAAAATAGGATGGGATGACAGTTTGCCCGAGGACCTGAATGACCAAAATATAAAGAAGGAGAGATTGGGAAGGAATGAGAGAATGGGAAGAAATGAGAGAATGGGAAACAATGAGTGTTATGTTGGGTCATGATAATTTACAACTCGTGAAAATTATAGTCTGTATAACGATCCAATTATGGATCGATAGACCTTGATTAAGCTTGACCCTAGCACATTCTTAATCATATATAATAGGTATTCAATTAGGACAATACAGAACTGTATAACAACACAAGACTAGTATAGGTACAGCAATGGTATTTTATTTAAAGAGCTGTCTAGCTGAGGAGTTGTAGACTGTCTTTACATGTGCATATATTATGACAAGTGTACAAATATAGATTTGTATACTTGGATGGTTTCTGATTCACAATAAATAATAAACAACAACAAACAGACAATATAATGCTTGTGGGTTGATACTCTTAATCAGAGAATGATATAAATCACTTGTGGTTACATATAAAGGAACAACATATAGCAACAAAAGTACAAACATATGATACTATCAACCCTCAACACAATAATCGATGGGGGTCGAGTGTCTTCCATGAAAGAAGTATTAAAGTAACTAAACAATGAATAATCTCAAGAGGAGAGATGGGAGGAATTGAGGATAAACAAACACGCAGGTACGCAGAGGAAGTCACACGATAAAAGGGTGCGCTAGGTGAGAAACTACGTAGCCTAAAGTGACCTTTCGATTTATGGTGAACAGGTCAGGTCATGAGCGGGACTGCGGTGTTGAGAATTTAAATTATAGTTAATGCAACTACGAGTTGAGTTTAATATAAGTTCAAGATAGATGGTGGCAGAAGAATGAACTATTTAATTTACACAAGATTAGGTTCGTAGAATAATAAACTATGAGTTCTTATTGTATATCTTATATTCACGTTAAGTGATCGTATTCAATAATAACGAATCAAACTTAGGATTTCTAATGTACAATTAATATATAAAAATTATGGAGTGCAGAATATACTGAATATATCAATACAATTCAAGATAGAGACAGACTACGTTGAATCAACAAAGTTAATCAAGAATGCTCTGAGAATGCGGGTAAAGTTGAAAAGCGTACAAATATAATTAATAAAATATTAATCAATAATAGATTGGGCGCATACGACGAAGTTATGCTCAATAATACTTATAGCAGAATTAAAAAAAGTTCTGAACACGTTAACAGAGACTGTGAATTACATACACTTAATAATTATACGAAGTGCAAGAAGAATGATGTTGAATTAAGAAATAGAAACTATGCGATACTGGAATTCCTGCGCATGAAGAATCAAAATTACTTACATCGGTAATCAAATGAACGGGAATAAGAGTTCATAAAACAATTACAAAAGTGATTAGGTGAAGGAGCGTAAAAATAGGGCTCGGGAAGTAAATTAATTAATATGGGAGAGCAAGTAAATTTGTTATGAAAATGAAAGTAGGTTCTAGGTAATATGTTTAAGTAAGGAAATTAATTCACGAAATACACTGCAATTTCAACTCACAAAAAACACAACAGAATACATATAGGCCAATATGGACAATCTGCAAGAGAGTGGTAAGGTGATTGATCGAACACAATTATATAACGCATGCGTAATACTTTTATGGCAAATTAATCAATGAACAGGTTTAGAAATTAATCACAAATCTAACACTGGTTCTATATAATATTCTGAAGGATTAACACAGTACGCAACGCAAAGGATCTTAGGCACAGATCACAAAATAACTTCGCACAACACGATTCACATATTTTACCTTATTACCTCACAACAATAACACAATGTAAGATACACAGTGACGCTTAGGCTATTTGGAGGGCAGGGATCGAGAGTACAAGTCTGGCCAACGTTGATCGTGGGTCCGTGGAGCAGCACTTCAAGGGTGTACGGCGTCACTCGAGCAGAAGTCCAGGGTCCAGACTTCAGGTAGGCAGGACGTCCACAGGCAGGACTTCAGGAGTACTTCAGGCAGGTACTCTCCAGGTAGGTAGGGGCAGCCTGGTACAAGCCAACACGCTAATTCGCTACTCTGAGCCGTGAGGTTTTATAATAGTATTGTTGTGTGGTTGCATACTCCTCTCTACTCTTTTAGAGGTAATATGCGGCATTATATTTGACACTCGTCTCTCAGGCCCTGAGGTCACAATGTTATAGGGAAAATGGTCTGTGGTTATTGTGAGGTAAATACTTAGCTTTGTTCTTCTTCTTCGGCTGTGGTAAGCGAAGACTGGCTATCTTACACTTTATTACTTCCGGGCTTGCTTTTAGGCCCGTCATTTCAATGAGAAAATGGAAAGCAAGGAGAGAATGGGGAGGAAGGATACAATGGGGAGGATGGAGAGAATATAAAGGAAGGAGAGAATGGGAAGCAAGGAGAGAATAGGGAGGAAGGAAAGATTGGGAAGCAAGGAGAGAATGGGAAGCAATAAGAGAATGGGAAGCAATAAGAGAATGGGCAGCAATGAGAAAATGGGAAGCAATGCGAGAATGGGAAGCAAGGAGAGAATGGGAAGCAATGAGAGAATGGAAAGCAAGGAGAGAATGGGGAGGAAGGCGAGAATGGGGAGCAATGAGAGAATGGGAAGCAAGGAGAGAATGGGAAGCAATGAGATAATGGGAAGCAATGAGAGAATGGGAAGCAATGAGAGAATGGGAAGCAATGAGAGAATGGGAAGCAAGGAGAGAATAGGGAGGAAGGAGAGATTTGGAAGCAATGAGAAAATGGGAAGCAATGAGAGAAAGGGAAGCAATGAGAGAATGGGAAGCAATGAGAGAATGGGAAGCAATGAGATAATGGGAAGCAATGAGACAATGGGAAGCAATGCGAGAATGGGAAGCAATGAAATAATGATAAGCAATGAGAGAATGGGAAGCAATGAGAGAATGGGAAGCAATGAGAGAATGGGAAGCAATGAGCTAATGGGAAGCAAGGAGAGAATGGGAAGCAATGAGATAATGGGAATTAATGAGATAATTGGAAGCAAGGAGAGAATGGGGAGGAAGGAGAAAATGGGAAGCAATGAGATAATGGGAAGCAATGAGATAATGGGAAGCAAGGAGAGAATGGGAAGCAATGAGATAATGGGATGCAATTTGAGAATGGGAAGCAACGAGTGAATTAGAAGCAATGAGAGAATGGGAAGCAAGGAGAGAATGGGAAGCAATGAGATAATGAGAAGCAATGAGAGAATGGGAAGCAATGAGAAAATGGGAAGCAAGGAGAAAATGGGAAGCAATGAGATAATGGGAAGCAATAAGATAATGGGAAGCAAGGAGAGAATGGGAAGCAATTAAAGAATGGGAAGCAATGAGATAATGGGAAGCAATGAGAGAATGGGAAGCAATGAGTGAATGTGAAGCCAGGATAGAATGGGAAGCAATGGGAGAATGAGAAGCAATGAGAGAATGGGAAACTATGAGAGAATGGGAAACAAGTAGAGAATGGGAAGCAAGGAGAGGATGGGAAGCAATGAGAGAATGGGAAGCCAGAAGGGAATGGGAAACAATGAGAGAATGGGAAGCAATGAAATAATGGGAAGCAATGAGAGAATAGGAAGCAAGGAGAAAATGGAGAGGAAGGAGAGAATGTGGAGGAAGGAAAGAATGGGGAGGAAAGAGAGAATGGGGAGCTAGGAGAGAATGGGAAGCAAGGAGAGAATGGAAAGCAATGATAAAATGGGAAGCAATGAGAGAATGGGAAGCAATGAGAGAATGAGAATCAATGAGAGAATGGGAAGCAAGGAGAGAATGGGAAGCAAGGAGAGAATGGCAAGCAATGAGACAATGGGAAACAATAAGAGAATGGGAAGCAATGAGAGAATGGGAAGCAATGAGATAATGGGAAGCAAGTGTTTCGACCGTGACTCGTATAAAACAAGGGCTCTTAATCATTGGACTAGAAAGGCACACAGCCACAACGGTAACACTAGATTCAACCCTCGAACTTATAATGCCGGTGCACAAAAACACCTATACCCTCCAGAGTTAAATCTGCGATAGCGGGGTATCTTCTAACTCGTTATAAATGCACTACTACTACAGGCTGATGATCTCTGATACAGCCTGATCACAACAACATACAATTACGTTAATAATGTATACAAGGAAAAAAATAGAGAGCTTAATAAAATCACTGGAATGATTTAATGCAAACAAGAAGAAGGTATAATTAAAGTTACTCTAAACAATAATAAACTGTCACTCCTATATTAAGAGAGTGAATGAAAGTCCTAAAGCATCGAACAGGAATCTTCTGAAGTAAGTCTTATGCTGCTAAGATGATCGAATCGGATTTTGAACTGTTATATAAAGCAGGAACAAGATATGACAAGTGTAGGGACATACAGTGTTAACTGGCACGGGAATAACGATAAATGCGCAATAGTATTATCTCCAACAACAAAAGAAGTACTTCCTCAGGAAACGCAAAAGCCTGCTCAGGTTGTGCACCTCAACAACAACCAAGGCTTACAATCAACGTGAATAAAAATGCTGCATACATAACATAAGAGCTTATAATCCTAATCGGGTGTCTGCTAGGTGAATAAACTCTAGCTGGGATGTCGTAGGCTAGGAAACAATGGCTGAGCAAGCGGCTCGTAGCCTAGCGAGGTCCTTAAGACTGTACGACCAAATTACGTTAAATGACGCGGTGCTCTCTTGAGAGATCCAGATCGCTAGTATCTGGTTCTTTCCTGGCGACCCTCTTCAAGTCATAGCAAAACGAGTTAGCACAGTCTTGGGTGGTAGAGGCAAAAGCCCTCACTCGCAACACAGTGCTAAACTCACAAGGTACTCAGTCAGAAAGACAACCTAGGCTTCCCACATATCCGTTGCGATTGTACAAGTTCAACAAAACCTGGTACACATCGGAAATCACAACACCAATAGCCTCACCCCAGTCTAGCATTAAATAGCCCAGCAGACAACCAAGAAATAGGTAGGGAGACACCGCGAGTGTGTCGAACCTCTACAGACAAAATGTTAACCCCTCCAAAATGTCTAACTAAACATGAAATATCTGAGAGCTTCAGCATATAATACGATGACCGATATATGAAATCGTGCCGAACCAAAGGGGAGTTATGATGTTAAATAGATTATAAGAATAAGAGGTAAGAAGCTGAGAAAGAGAGAAAGTGTTCTATAGGTGGAAGTCGGGGACAGATGGCAAGGGAGATGTGAAGGTTATGCTGGTCAAGCAAGCTCTGAGCGAGGAAGCCACAAAGGCAGCAAGTAGTGCGGGGGAACTACCTTCTGCTGCAGCAGAAGGGCGGCAAAGCGGCCAGCCAGTCAGAGGGCCCGGCCGTGGCATGACGTCACAGAGACAACGTGTAACACTACGCGCAAAATCCTCTGCCTCCTGCACTTACTCACTCACACTCTCTAGCTGTATCATTCATTCAAATACATAAAACTTATAACTGATGATATAAAATATAATGCATTGTCACAGACAAAAATAAAGACCACTTCTATACTGCCCGTGACATGACGATTCACAAGAAAGAAAGTATAACATTGTAGATAGACTGTAGCCAAATTCATTGCCCTGGCGAGTGTTAGCGAGTGGCTGAGCCCACGTGGCGTTCTGCTAAGCTGCAGGCGTCACACCCCACCCAAGATATTAGACGCTCAACCATGAGCTTCATATCTGACAAGCAGAACCCCGATAAGACTCGCCACCCCTAACCACTTCACGACAAATAAAGGCAAAGCTCAGTTCTCATCAAAACAATTACAACCCCTCCCAACACAATAGCTTAATTCATACTGCTATGCTCCTAGAGCGAGCTTCTACTAGCCCAGCCTTCTGAGAGAAGTACAGGTTCGACTCAGAACTTCAGCTATAACATACTTAAAAATGTAACTATCAAAATGAAAGAGTTTTTATGTGATTTTTTATTTTAATTTTAATGTTGTTTTTGGCGGCTGCTCTATGGGGGAAAGCCTGATTTTTGTCTCCACTCTCAACACACACTGATTGAACGGCGAGGGTGCTCCCCAAAGCGTACCCTCCTGGGACAAACAATCAGCCACAACATTATCAGTGCCCTTAGCAAGCCACACATCCAACTTGTGTTCCGGCAGCAAAACAACACCTGGCACTGATAAACTGCCCAGTTCATCACAAGACTGGCATTTCTCTTCGCTCTCTCCGGCAACGGGACCTGCCAAAAGCCTTTCACTAGTTCTACCTTCGTGATAGGCGATGCAGCCCCGATGCAGTCTGTGGTAAACTATCAATGCAAGTTAAATATTGCTAAGCTATAATGAATCAAATAAATAAATCTAAATGAAAACTACTCCATATCTAAATTGAATTCAATCTGAAACAAGCGAAGTTATATCCAAAGGTCTCACATAATAAATTTATATATAGGGTAAGGGTATAAGGGTTAATATTAGCCAGGAATTAACTCACCAATAGTTCCACGTGGCGATGAGGTAAGGGAGAACGTTTTACCCAATATGGCGGTGGACAATGGGGAACGAGACTTTGGTCCCGAGACACGAGTCAAGTTAAAGAAAGAATAAATGATTACATGGGAATGGACATGAATATTATGCTTATCTGTCAGTCAGTCATGGCGTCGATGAGAGCGTTGTGATGGTGTAGCTGTGTGTATTGTGATTAGAGGCACAAAAGCACGATCAACTGAGGGCGGAAAATTAGATGTTAACTGGTTGGTGTTCGTGAATGCTCTGGTGTTCCTCGAAGGCACACCTTGCTGCCTTGGCAAAACGCTAGGAGCCCAAATTATCGTACCGCATATAGGTTGCTCTATACGATAAATTATATTAATATATTCGATAAATTCATATATACTACATGAGACCATGGCAATATTGCTTAATAGCATATTAGTCCTTTTATAACTTAACTTATTTACAATCTTATAATATACAATCTACTCGTCCTACGTCGTGCTGTAGGAACGATAGTGACGTCACAGAGACACACGCGATCACAAAAGAGTCATAGCCTATCGTATTTACGATACAGTCTATGGTGTTGTCAACTCTCGATAAGGTATAGGCGTCTGTCAGGGATAATGCACACACTCTCTTGCAATCAACACACACACTGATCTTGCCACTTAACACAGGTTGCAAAGTTACAGGCAACGACCACTCACGACATTCCTTATCCCTCAGACCCTTCATCAACACGTAATCCAGCTCTGCTTGCACCACAGGCTGTCGAGCAGGATTTATATGGTAGGGAGCCAATTTGAACCTTGCACTGTCTCCAGCCTCCATGTCGGATTCTACCCCGTACATCAGGCCTGGAGAATGAACAAACATGCGAATGTACTGCCATAGCCTAGTAAACAACTACCTGGCACTGTCTCCAGCCTCCATGTCGGATTCTACCCCGTACATCAGGCCTGGAGAATGAACAAACATGCGAATGTACTGCCATAGCCTAGTAAACAACTGCCCTGCACTGTCTCCACGAACAACCTGCTCATTGCCCTCCCACAACCCAGCCGAGACCACAGTTTCTACACTATAGCCTCCCTCCTTCTCCACCTTTGTTCCCAGAACAGCCAGGTCATGAGAGGGACAATCTGTACCACCTGTGCAGTCACTCTCATGGTTCATAATTGCTAAGGCCTCCCCGCCGGTACCGTACATGCGCACCCCCGCATTCCTTACGACAACATCTGCCTGCGCAGTATCACCGCTTTTAGCGACATGGCCAGATACAGTCGGTCTATGGTAGGGCTGTTGCATTCGACTAGAGCAGCATTGGGAGGCTATGCGTCGACCGGGCACATCCACTCCACAGCCAACCTCACCAATCTGCTCAATGTCCTCCTTCTGACGGGGCCCCCCCTTGGCAGCCATGGGTCGACCCTGACCTGACAACCATATCAAAGCCTCGTCGCCCACCTTGAACCACCGAAACAACGAGGCTAACGGTCCATAAACATTCAAGTGACCTGCCCGCGGAACATCTTGCACCGCATGAGTTGTGAGGCTTGGGTGCTCGGCATGACCAGTGGGGTATGAACCGAGCTGGTGCTGGAGCGCTGCACACTGCTGCTCAGGCAGGTGCTCTAGCGCTTCCACAGCCACCAGACTCGTGTCCCCCGCCCACTGCTCCGCCGAGACATGACAATCCCAACTCTCCTCCACCTGTGCCCCACTGCCCACCTCTCCTTCTCCACCTTGGCCGCTGCAGACCAACGCAGGGACAGTAGGCTACTCAGGTGGTTGCCTCACAAACTCCTCCAACAGGTTCACATGACATGTTTCCCCGTCCTCGTGTTCAATAGTCCCGTTCCCACAACTCTCCTCCACCTGGGAACTACTAAGTCGCGGAGTGCCATCACGCCCAACCATGTCACTAGGGGTGACAAGTTCTGGGGCCACTCCGGAGCTCACCTCTGGGTCAAGTACTAAGCCGCTAAGGAGAGCCGCTGGAGCAAAACTCACAAAACTCCCAGCTTGAGCTTTCTCCTTCCGACCATTCCTCCGTGGTTCTAGAGACTGAGAAATAGGCTGTGACACTTTAGATGCACGAGATTGACACCTCTCGACCAACTTCTGCCCCTCCCTACTCACGTCGGCCGCCCTCTCGGCACCGACTAAGGGCGGAACCTCAGAAGTAGGCACCGCAAAGTCATTGCCGAGAAGAAGGTCGACGCCCTCTACTGGCAGTTTCTCCACGATTCCGACGTCCAACTCTTGTGTCACACCTTCAACCTCCAGCTCTACTCGAACCAATGGGTATGACTTTGTAGCATTGATACCCTGCACCACAACTACCCGTGCCGCGTTTATAGGTTTGCCTGTAAAGTTTTTCATCAATGTCAAGGAAGCACCCATATCACGCAAAAATTCTACTCCATGCTTGCAACCAGCCCAACTCACGCAGCCGCGCCCTCTATGGTCACAAAAAGTATCCCGGACAGGTGTCAAGCCTTCCGGATACTTCTTCACTGGCAGTGCTCCAGCCCCTGAACATTTTCCCCGGGCAAACGCAGACGACTTCAAAGACACTCCAATGTTGCGAGCCAAAGACACGATTGCTGTAGGTGGCTTGCTAGGACAGGATCGTGCAAAATGCCCCTTCTCGTGACAATGAAAACACTCTAAATTCCCTTTGGGCTTCCCTTGAGGTGGGGAAGGGCCCGGACCCTTCTTAAACGGGACGGTATTAGGTTTATGGTGTTACGACTGAGGTTTAAATATATCAGGGCTCTTATTCATTGGACTAGTAATGGCATAAATGCTACAACGGAAAGCGCTAGATCCAACCTCTGATGTATATTCCCAGTGAAGAAAGAACACAAATACTCTCAGAGTTCTATATGCAATAATAGGCTATCAAACTCTCAATAAATGTGCATCTACTCTAGGCTTAATGTTATGTGAAAACAGCCTATTACTACCTATAACCGAAGGTGCTTGGTTATGGTATGCAAAGTAAGGTGGTAAGAGAAGTTACAGCTTACTTTACTTTAATCAATAAATGTCAGGCACTCCTGCATGAAAGAAAGTGCACTAAAGTCCTTCAACACTAACAGGGAATCTTCTTTAAATGTTAGATGCTATAAAGATGCTCGTATCGGAAATGGAACCCAAAAAGGCAGGCAGCGGAACAATGCTCGTGCAGGCTATGCACACAAAAAGGCAGAATATATAATGCCGTCGGAGCCAAGAATATCCTAAACACTACAACAATAATAATTGCCACGACAATGCAGTATTCCTATCAACAAAAAGGGCCTAAGTCGTCTGTGTCTCCATACATCAAACTAGGCTGCGAAATGCTTGTGTAATCATAAATGGGTATGCATAAAAAGAGTACTTGGTTTAATATACTTAATGTCTACTATGATTGATAAAGTCTAGCTAGAGTCAATGATACGAGATACTGGTACGCATAGCATGCCGCATAGCCTAGTGCAAATCTCAAGTCTGTGCGTCAAATATTACGTTATAGGGAAGGGTAGCTCTCTTGAGAAACCTTAATACCGAAGTATTAAGCGTTCTCCTAGCGTACCTCAAAGACAAACAACGAGCTTAGAACAGTGCAGAATGGTATAGGCAAAAAGCCCTCATTCGTGCATGCTCTACTCTCAATGGCACACAGACTAGAATTTACTCAATCAACTCCAGTTCTCAGGTATGTCGTGCAGCTTTTTCCTAAAGCCAGCACTCATAGGAAACAATACCTTATAATATCAGACCCCTAGTCTAGCATTATCTAATCCAGCAGAACACTAATAATTATAGGAAGCGGTACTTAAACAATATAAATGCCAACCAATGCTTCGTGATCAACTTATCTTAACACTAACATACATGGGTTATATCAGACCTTAACGCACAATACAACTGGCCAGCATGAAGCTGATTTTGCAGAGTTAACCAGAGGGGGTATAATATGAATAAAAGGTGGTGAAAGGTATGGAAAATGAGAGAGATAGGCAGAGGAAAAGATTCTCAGGTGTAGAGCGGAGGACAGGTATCAAAGGATAAAGAGAGATGCGTTCTAGAAACCAGATCTGAGGGAGAGAGTGGCGAGGAACCTGTATATATACCGGGACTAGTTTTCACCGCGCAAAGTAAAGCGGTAACAAGTCCTCTAGCCACTAGCAAAGAAGCTAGCAACATGGTAAGGACCTCCCTCAACCAACCCCCACGAGGCAGCCAGCCGTGACGTCATCGAGCGGGGCAAAAACACTGCGCACCCCCCTCTCACTCTGTTCTACTCTCTCTCTCTCTCCCAGATCCCATCATTACTAGTTAATGATAAAACATATACTTTACAATTAAATATATAAATTCTTGACATGGGTGAAAACAAAGAGCCTTTCTGGACTGCCCATGACACAAGCTTTCATATGAAATAAAGCACACCCTAATACATAAACTGTAGCCACATCCACTGCCCTGGCGATCCTAGCGAGTCACTCTAGGACAAGCCATGCGGTTCTAACGGAGTGGTTAACGTCACAATGGTCAGACCTAATATCATTGCTCTTGTTGTTATTGTTATATGGTGTATCACTGACTCAGGGGGGTGGAGTGTTGCGCCGCTTGTTACCTGCATCGTTCCGTTGTGCAGATCCGCACCCACGAATCAGCGATAGCCTACGGTCAGCCATCTCAGCTGCCTCCTGTAGAGTTTTAGTTTTTTTTTCTTTAAGATTCAACGTCATATCGCCGCCCGTACACTTGAAAAATTGTTCTAGAAGCATCAGCTGTTTCAACTCCTCAAACGTCGATGCCTTCTCAGAACGCAGCCAGTTTCTAAATGCATCGGACAGATCCCGGGCATGCTCAAGAAAGGTGCACTCACGACCCTTCGTTACACCCCGGAACTTCAATCTGTACGTCTCTGGTTGTAACTCGTACGCCCGCAGAACAGCTTCCTTCAATACCTCATAATCGACGCAAGACTCCAAGGGCAACGCATCATATGCCTTGAGTCCTTTGCCAACCAACGTAGAGGAAACAAGGGCTGCCCACTTAACCTCGGGCCATTGGTGCTCCCGGCACTTCTTCTCAAAACGCATGAAAAATTCGGTGACACCCGACTCATCAAATACAGGGACCAACTTGAGCAGGTGCGATAAAGACTGATCAAGACCTCGATTCCCAGAACCGAGACGCTGTCCTGTCGACTCCACCCGAGACTTCTCAAGATCTCTGTCTGCACAGTACTTCGTAGCCTCCACCTTAAGCTCAGCCTCACGTACGGCCTCTCTCTCCTCAGCCTGGATCTTAGCCATCTCAATCTGCTGCTCAGATTCATGCTTTCGTTGCTCAGCCTGCATTTTAGCCATCTCAAGCTGGAAGAGCATATCTGCCGTTAAACCTTGAGGAGGAGGAGATGCAACAATTGGAGACCCACCCAGTGACTATCGGCAAGCGGGAACGTACCCGGCTCCGGAGCCCGAGGGGGCGCCATGGTAGGAGTCGAGTGGAATGGGGGCTGGGCCGAAGGTGCCCCAGCTCCCGCTCCACCCGAAGCCTCACGCACCCCGCCGAGCACCCAGGCCACCAGGTCACCTCTCGACATGCTGCTAGTGCCCACATGCCCCATGACCGTGGCCAAACACTGGAGACCATACCGATCAATCCCCGACACCCGGTCAACAGTAATAGGTATCTCCAGAAACTTCCTTGCATCCTCCTCACTAGTTATTACTCTAATGCCTTCTAACAAACCCCGCTGCTGCACCTCAGAGTCTGCTTCCCGTACTGTGTCCTCACTGTACACTGATCCGTCGTCTGACATAGTTTCCACCGAAAATTCTCAACGTTTATAAAAAAAAAGGAGTACCTAAACTCTCATGTAGCACTAGTCACTCAAAAATGCTTGAAGACTCTTAAGTGCTATACTACTTGCCAAAAAATTCCGTGTCCACTATATTCCTTTAAACAAAAAACAAATGACCACAACACTCCTGCAATATTTCTCTAAGTTCACAAAATCCTGAGCAAGGTCGCCATTTGTTATGACCGGGACTCGTATAAAACAAGGGCTCTTAATCATTGGACTAGAAAGGCACACAGCCACAACGGTAACACTAGATCCAACCCTCGAACTTATAATGCCGGTGCACAAAAACACCTATAACCTCCAGAGTTAAATCTGCGATAGCGGGGTATCCTCTAACTTGGTATAAATGCACTACTACTACAGGCTGATGATCTCTGATACAGCCTGATGACAACAACATACAATTACGTTAATAATGTATACAAGGAAAAAGATAGAGAGCTTAATTAAATCACTGGAATGATTTAATGCAAACAAGAAGATGGTATAATTAAAGTTACTCTAAACAATAACAAACTGTCACTCCTATATTAAAGAAAGTGAATGAAAGTCCTAAAGCATCGAACAGGAATCTTCTGAAGAAAGTCTGATGCTGCTAAGATGATCGAATCGGATTTTGAACTGTTATATAAAGCAGGAACAAGATATGACAAATGTAGGGACATACAGTGTTAACTGGCACGGGAATAACAATAAATGCGCAATAGTATTATCTCCAACAACAAAAGAAGTACATCCTCAGGAAACGCAAAAGCCTGCTCAGGTTGTGCACCTCAACAACAACCAAGGCTTACAATCAACGTGAATACAAATGCTGCATACATAACATAAGAGCTTATAATCCTAATCGGGTGTCTGCTAGGCGAATAAAGTCTAGCTGGGATGTCGTAGCCTAGCGAGGTCCTTAAGACTGTACGACCAAATTACGTTAAATGACGGGGTGCTCTCTTGAGAGGTCCAGATCGCTAGTATCTGGTTCTCTCCTGGCTACCCTCTTCAAGTCAAAGCAAAACGAGTTAGCACAGTGTTGGGTGGCAGAGGCAAAAGCCCTCACTCGCAACACAGTGCTAAACTCACATGGTACACAGTCAGAAAGACAACCTAGGCTTCCCACGTATTCGTTGCGATTGTACAAGTTCAACAAAACCTGGTACATATCGGAAATCACAACACCAATAGCCTCACCCCAGTCTAGCATTAAATAACCCAGCAGACAACCAAGAAATATGTAGGGAGACACCGCGAGTGTGTTGAACCTCTCCAGACAAAATGTTAACCCCTCCAAAATGTCTAACTAAACATGAAATATCTGAGAGCTTCAGCATATAATACGATGGCCGATATATGAAATCGTGCAGAACCAAAGGGGAGTTATGATGTTAAATAGATTATAAGAATAAGAGGTAAGAAGTTGAGAAAGAGAGAAAGTGTTATATTGGTGGAAGTCGGGGACAGATGGCAAGGGAGATGTGAAGGTTATGCTGGTCAAGCAAGCTCTGAGCGAGGAAGGCACAAAGGCAGCAAGGAGTGCGGGGGAACTTCCTTCTGCTGCGGCAGAAGGGCGGCAAAGCGGCCAGCCACTCAGAGGGCCCGGCCGTGGCATGATGTAACCGAGACAATGCGTAACACTACGCGCACAACCCTCTGCCTCCTGCACTTACTCACTCACACTCTCTAGCTGTATCATTCATTCTTATACATTAAACTTATAACTGATGATATAAAATATAATGCATTGTCACAGACAAAAATAAAGACCACTTCTATACTGCCCGTGACATGACGATTCACAAGAAAGAAAGTATAACATTGTAGGAAGACTGTAGCCTAATTCATTGCCCTGGAGAGTGTTAGCGAGTGGCCAAGCGAGTGGCTGAGCCCACGTGGCGTTCTGCTAAGCTGCAGGCGTCACACCCCACCCAAGATATTAGACGCTCAACCATTAGCTCCATATCTGACAAGCAGAACCCCGATAAGACTCGCCACCCCTAACCACTTAACGACAAAGAAAGGCAAAGCTCAGTTCTCATCAAAAAAATTACAACCCCTCCCAACACAATAGCTTAATTATTCATACTGCTATGCTCCTAGAGCGAGCTTCTACTAGCCCAGCCTTCTGAGAGAAGTACAGGTTCGACTCAGAACTTCAGCTATAACATACTTAAAAATTTAACTATCAAAATTAAAGAGTTTTTATGTGATTTTTTATTTTAATTTTAATGTTGTTTTTGGCGGCTGCTCTATGGGGGCAAGCCTGATTTTTGTCTCCACTCTCAACACACACTGATTGAACGGCGAGGGTGCTCCCCAAAGCGTACCCTCCCGGGACAAACAATCAGCCGCAACATTATCAGTGCCCTTAGCATGCCACACATCCAACTTGTGTTCCGGCAGCAAAACAACACCTGGCACTGATAAACTGCCCAGTTCATCACAAGACTGGCATTTCTCTTCGCTCTCTCCGGCAACGGGACCTGCCAAAAGCCTTTCACTAGTTCTACCTTCGTGATAGGCGATGCAGCCCCGATGCGGTGTGTGGTAAACTATCAATGGAAGTTAAATATTACTAAGCTATAATGAATCAATAAATAAATCTAAATGAAAATTACTCCATATCTAAATTGAATTCAATCTGAAACAAGCGAAGTTATATCCAAAGGTTTCACATAATAAATTTATATATAGGGTAAGGTTATAAGGGTTAATATTAGCCAGGAATTAACTCACCAATAGTTCCACGTGGCAATGAGGCAAGGGAGAACGTTTTACCCAATATGGCGGTGGACAAATGGGAACGAGACTTCGGTCCCGAGACACGAGTCAAGTTAAAGAAAGAATAAATGATTACATGGGAATGGACATGAATATTATGCTTATCTGTCAGTCAGTCATGGCGACGATGAGAGCGTCGTGATACTCTAGCTGTGTGTATTGCTGTATGTGTATTGTGATTAGAGGCACAAAAGCACGATCAACTGAGGGCGGAAAATTAGATGTTAACTGGTTGGTGTTCGTGAAGGCTCTGGTGTTCCTTGAAGGCACACCTTGCTGCCTTGGCAAAACGCCAGGAGCCAAAATTATCGTACCGCATATAGGTTGCTCTATACGATAAATTATATTAATATATACGATAAATTCATATATACTACATAAGACCATGGCAATATTGCTTAATAGCATATTAGGACTTTTATAACTTAACTTATTTACAATCTTATAATATACGATCTAATCATCCTACATCGTGCTGTAGGAGCGATCGTGACATCACAGAGACACACGAGATCACAAAAGAGTCATAGCCTATCGTATTTACGATACACTCCCCCCACAAAAAAAGACCTGAACCCCACCTTAAACCTAAAGTTGCCCAGAGGCTATCTTCTGACGCCACAAGTCGACGGCGCCAGCAGCAGCGCGTCTGGGACGCGTCCCGGTCCGAGAATGATCACCATCAGTAAGAGGTGAGTCGTTCCTTTGAGAATCCTCGGACCCAGCAATAACAGGTGGAGCATCAGATTGCAATGCGGAATCGAGCTCCAAAGCATACAAACGTGCGTTAGGACGAACAGTAGTTCCAGTGGCTGTCTTCAATAGCGCCACCCGCTCTACAGAGTCTGCCCCCTTGTATACCTCCAACACGCGGCCCAATTTCCAGTATAAACGAGGACTATCTTCTTTAATTAAAACAACTTCACCAACTGTAGGTGCCGTTGGTCTAGCAGAGGGAGGAACACTCCTTTCCCTCAGTGCTAGCAGATATTCACTAATCCACCGTTTCCTAAAATCCTCGAGTATCCTTGATATATACTGGTATCTCTTAGACACCGCTACCTCAGAGTACAATGAGGGATCCTCTAACTCTACTATGGATTGGAAATCAGATGGAAACGCAGTCAATGGTTTTCCATATAGCAATTGAGCTGGCGTTAATGGTAGTGGTTCTTGCAGGTCGGTGTACACATAATTATGTAAGCGGGCGATCATTCACGACTGCCTCTATCTCTGTGAGGATTGTCGTCAACTCACTCTTCTTTAACCCGTCTAGCCCCGGCTAGTTTTGTAATGTTTGTTCACCAGAACCCGGCCGGTTTTCAAAAAATTGTTTTATTCCAGAAACAATAGCGAATGGGTTAGGAATGAAGGAAAAACCACGAAAAACCGCTCAAAAAGCTTAAAGAATGGTCCTACAGAGCCCCCGAAAACGTATTTTACAAGAGTAAAAAATTGAAGCCAATTACCCCCAAAAAACAGGTTATTGCGCGCTCACGCGCACGCACGTGGACTTTGAGAGTTTTCAACCATCGGCACGGTTGCATGGGATCCATACACAGTTCCCATACAAATCTGAGCCCTCTTGAGTGGCTACACCTCAGGTTACGGTCGGCGCAATTAGGGTGACGCGCCAGGCGCGTCTCTGGGGCTGTGCGTTACATACATCGCCGATGCATCAGGCGCGTCGCTGGGGCTGTAAGGGTTAATAGAGCACGTCCTACTACCGCTCTAAGTCCTGACTTCACTATGCCGACACACCGTTCCCACATACCACCAAACCAAGGTGCCTTAACTGGAATGAACCTCCATTCGCACTAACTTCTTCTCTCCCAAAAAAGTGATGATAGTAGGATCACTACTCATATCCTTTAGATATTTTGATGCTTGGACATAAGTGGGAGCATTGTCGCTAAGAATGAGTTGAGGGAATGAAAGACGGGTACAAAACCGTCTAAACGCCAGCATAAATTCTTCGCTAGACATATTATCACATAGTTCTAGGTGTACTGCTTGAGATGTCGCACAGGTAAACAATAATATATAAACCTTCTCATGCTCCCTCGTCTTCATTGCCCCTGTGTAATCTAATCCTACCGCTTGGAAACGTTCTACGTGCTTTACACGGCATTCAGGTAGAGGTGGAGCTGGTCCAGTTGCATGTGGTTTACCTTTTAGTCTCTGGCATTTTACACACTTTCTTACTACGCGTCGAGCTACTTGTCGAACTCTGGGTATCCACCACGTTAGACGTAAATTTGATATAATATGACATACCCCGTAGTGTTTTACTTCCCTATGTGCACGTATGATCAATAGATCAGTAATGTGATGTCTTGTTGGCGTAAGTATAAGGCGGTTTGTGCTGTCTGGTACACCCGACCACTTCAGGCGACCCTCACACCTGATGAGGCCATTGTCTAGGTGCAACCTTAGTTGATGCACTATATTAGGCATTAACCTCTGAAGTGCGCACGGGGGTAATTGAAAACCTCCCCCTGTGCTGACGTATTTGAGGTGTTTCCGTCACTAAAATAATCATTGTACCATTAATAGCATTAATAATTATCCATATGCGCCTATTATGGGTTGATTATAAAGGTATTAACCTGAAACAACAATAAAACGAGTGAAAACAGCGTTTGGATGGTCAAAATCGGAGATATAGCCCGCGAGTTGTATAATGTATGGGTGAGGCAAGCTACCTTCCCGCCAATTTTCCCCAAGGCCACTGCGACACAGTCGATCGATACTCTCTCTCTCTCTCTTGCACTCGATTGCCATCAGTGATGACAACACCCTGCTTGCAACTCGCTAATGTTAGCACGAACATATACCTCAGAATAAGGGAATAATAGGGAAAATAGGTGATAACTGAGGGATAGGAGGAAAGTGGGGAAGGAGGGGAGGTAGAGGACTGAGATTTTGCATGGCCCAGGGGCCAAACAAAAATTAACAAATACAAAAATAAAAATAAAACAAATATTTTTGTTTTCGATGTCAAAAGTTGATTTTTAATTTTACTTACTCAGGAGAGTCTTCCCGCAGTCCGCCGGGGGAACTCTTAAGAGTCTTCCCGCAGCTCCCGGGTTAATGTCTTATTCGAGCTTTTCAAGGATTCTAATTCATTGGAAAAGGTTTCTACTGGAACCCATTTGATCAAAGTTACTTCAGCTGCTTTAAATTCACGAGCATCAATGTTGTGACCCCTGTTGCAGAGTTGGCCCGTTACTTTAAGCTTGAGATTGGATACATATCGCAATACCCAAGCTACAACTCTGACTAGTTTATTATAGTCACCGAATCTTGCCCACTCTATGCTAGGACCCGGTGGCTCATTTGGTTGGGCTGAAACTGCCACTGTTTCCAGTGGCAGAAGTCCCTCACCAACAGCATGCTAAATCGTCCATTCACTTTCATGGAGCAGCCACTTTGGACCGTGCCACCACAATTCGGACTTCGTTAACTGGCTAGCCGTTATACCCCTAGTTATGAGATCACTAGGGTTTTCTTTTGTTTTTACATAATGATAAGCATCGTCTGGCAAAAGGGCTCTAATCTCATCTACCCTATTCCGCACATAAACTGGCAGAGACTTCTTGCTATGTATCCAGTTGAGTGCGACCTGACAATCGCACCATACGTGAACGATATCAATATTTAATTCGCTCTGTTATGCTGCGCGTACAGCCGTACATGTTGCACCAGACGTGCTAACAGCAGCATGGCAGTCAATTCCATTTTAGGGATAGTTACCTTTTTAACCGGGGCTACCTTGGCCCGGGCTGTAACTAAATGTGCCCCAAATGAAGTAACAACATATATAGCTACCCCGTATGCCGTGGCGCTAGCATCGCAAAACGTGTGTAACGTAATGTCACCGAACGCCGCCACTTTACGAGGTACAGGTTTAGTACATAGGATGGCATATTCATTCAACAACAATGTCCCTTGGCCATTCAGGTCCTCGGGCAAACTGTCATCCCATCCTATTTTACGTCTCCAAACTTCCTGCATTAGAATCCTAGCTCTTATGGTAACGGGTAATGCTAGACCCAAAGGATAAAAAAATTGCGCAACTTTACTCAACAGACATCTTTTGGTGTGCGCTCCTGTCTGCCGAGCAAAAGACTTTGTTTGAAAAGTTAGTATGTCATGTTTAGGTTGCCAGATCATCCCCAAATTTCTGGACTTTTCCTGGTTAAGAGATGCCGTACCGTCCACCTGTATTAAACTCTGAAGATCTTCACTATTAGTAACCCACTCGCGGAGAAATAGATGTGCATCCGCAAACAATCTGCGTGCTTGCCAGTATGTATATAACAAATCATCCTGACTATCGCTAGAACCCTGCAAATTGTCTATATATAATCCACGAGATAGTTTACTTGTGTCCTCATGAGTGTCAGCTAGATGTTTTCTGATTGTGGCATTTAACAAAAACTGTGAACACGTGGCCCCAAAGAGTACAACCCGAAAACGGTATATTATGACCGGAATTTCAGAGTCGCTAATGTCGCTGAACCAAAGAAAGCGGGTAACATCTCTATCTTCCTCCCTTAGCTTGACCATCAAGAATGCTTTCTCGATGTCACTGGTATAGGCGTACTTCCCCAGCCTAAACTGCAATAGATGTTGGGACAGGTCCGACACCATGGACGGACCTCTCAACAGGCAGTCATTTAGACTGGGTTGTTGACCTTGGTGGGCAGAACAGTCATACACCACCCGTATTGGTGTGGTGACGCTGTCATTCCTTACCCCATGATGGGCCAGATAGTGAACCCTACCCTTCTTAAACGGTTACTTGACATCGACTCTCTCAATAAAGCCCCGATCCTCATAACTCCGAAATACATCGTCATACGCCTGGCGCGTGCTCGGTTCGTTAGACAATTTACGCTGTAATGCGCGCAAGCGACCTAATGCCAAACCATAGTTGGTAGGCAGGCTTATCTCACTGTTCTTCCAGGTTAAACTAACTTTATATTGCTTGTCTGAGGCACAGTAGCACACAGACTCGTCAAACCTTTGTAGCGCAACCTCCGAGTCATAATCAGTCTCCATAGGATTAATGCCTATGTGATCCAATCTCCACAGTCGTTCCAGGTCGAACTCGGCAGCCATCAAAGGGTCACTAGGTTGGGAATCCTCCCTTCCCAACTCCTCTGCCGCGGTTACATTGACTCTATATATCGAGACCGTGTCGACCAGGACCTTTGACTGTGTAGTATGCACCTTTCCACTCATGCAATGTCCAAATTTAGTGGGGATTAAAATTACACCACACATCTTTTAAAATCCAGGGTATACTACTTCATAATAATGATCCACACCAAGTAGAACATGCACCTCACTCTGATTTCCCATGGGATCTGACAAGTTAACCCCCTTACTACGTAATGCGTGTTCCACCTTCTTCACTCCTACAGATACATATTCTGGTAGGGTGTCTACTACGATACAAGTCATAAAGTACCGGTTTTTACGGTAGAAATATGAAATCTCCGCTATCTCGTAGTCTTGCTTATCAGTAACCCCTGTGAAGCCCTGTATTCGAAGAGTCTCAGCCCCTATGATTCGGTGCTTCAGTCCCACTAGTACGGACCTCTTTATAAAGGAACGTTGAGACCCTTGATCAAGAAGTAACCGACAAACCTTGTTAATGTCATTACCTTCCATGGGAATCTGTATTGTGGGCAATATAGTGGTGTCTTGCGTGCTACCTAGTGCCACAGTTGTAGTACCCTCTGTTTTGACGTCTTTGACTTTATCTGCTGTAGGACACAACTTATCAAAGAGATATCCTTTGCAGTGGCGACAGGGCCTTAAATATGTAGCAGTACATTGTCCCTGCTTACCAGGTTCCTTACTTAGACAACCTACACATAGCTTCAATCTTTTCGCCTGTGCTAGTTTTGTCTCATTTGTTGTGTATTTTACGCAGAAACTCCATTTATGTTTGTTATTACATAGCTTACATAGAATCTGAGCAGGTTTCTTATACGTACCCTCTTTCTTTTCTTTAGTCCCCACTGTCATGCTTACTGTTCCCCTCTTCTCCACATTCAAAGTCCCTCCCGACACATACATTCTCCCTTTGTTCAACTGTAGATTATTGATTTCCTTACTGAACTGAGTTTTGAACTCCCCCAGCTCAAATGATCTAACCTTGTCAAGTATTGCCATAGGAAGCTTCTGACGCAAGATAATGACTATCATTTCCTGCGTAGTAAGCCCTAGGGTGTCTAGCGATCGAGTATGGCACTCCATATTAGCCCTGAAATTTGTCAACTTCTCAAACTTATACTGTGGTTCTGCGAGCCTTAACAAGGCAACGACATGGGCCATCTTCAACTGCTCTTTATCCCCGTATGTGGACTCTAATAAGTGTACTGCCTCAAGATAACTACCACCCACTACCGCAAAACCCTCTATCAAATGTAAGGCCTCTCCTTCCATTTGTCCCTTCAGATAGTGAAACTTGCGAACATTATCCAAAGAGGATTCATGAACCGTAGACCGAAATACGTCCCAAAAAGCTAACCACTCAGTCAACTTGCCCCCAATTGTAGGAAGATTGAGCTTTGGGAGGTGTACAGTATGTTTTGGGTCAGCCCTTCTATGGGCCTCATTATCGCCTCCCTTCTTACTCGCGACAGCACGCTATAATATGTACTTCGCTCTAAAGACAGGTTCATCATAGAGGGCGTGATTATCACACTCTGTAACTATCTCTTCCTCCTCTATCATGTCAGCCACAATCACCTCACTCAGAGCCATAATACGACCGTGGGTAGCTTGGACGTTTTCTAATCTAGCCTCCAATTCCTCTAGTTCAGCAGTAGTGATGAAAGTGTTGACGTCCACGATTAGCCTACTTAATACTCCCCTTAGTCCCACCCTTTGATTTTTAGGGGGCTTGATCAGCACCCCACTAGACGGTGTCTCTTTATTGTCTTTATTCATTTTGCATGTGAGCCTATAGGCTATGTATCTAAATGTTACGTTACAAAGACAACGGCCAAATAATAGTCTAATTAAGAGACGCCGACCGGTGGACTTCTATGTTATGGAGAAAACAATAGTACATTAAATAGCAATACCTACCAATGAATCATATTGAACAAGAACAAATGTTAGGTCAGGTCATAATATGTCACAAGAAGTCTGAAATGGAAAAGACGTTTATTGGGGAAAGATGATGGGTGGGATGCAGGATTTGGGCAGGTGCAACGATGTGACCCTGCATTCCGGCTCTAACCACCGCTTGGCTAGTCCTACCAGTTTATCATAGAGTTGTTCCTGCATCCTGTTATATGTCCCCTTGTTCATTGCCTTAAAAATCCCTTACTGGTAGCTAATTCCCGGGTCGGGGCACCATTATGGTAAACTATCAATGGAAGTTAAATATTACTAAGCTATAATGAATCAAATAAATAAATCTAAATGAAAACTACTCCATATCTAAATTGAATTCAATCTGAAACATGCGAAGTTATATCCAAAGGTCTCACATAATTAATTTATATATATGGTAAGGTTATAAGGGTTAATATTAGCCAGGAATTAACTCACCAATAGTTCCACGTGGCAATGAGGCAAGGGAGAACGTTTTACCCAATATGGCGGTGGACAATGGGGAACGAGACTTCGGTCCCGAGACACGAGTCAAGTTAAAGAAAGAATAAATGATTACATGAGAATGGACATGAATATTATGCTTTTCTGTCAGTCAGTCATGGCGTCGATGAGAGCGTCGTGATGGTGTAGCTGTATGTATTGCTGTATGTGTATTGTGATTAGAGGCACAAAAGCACGATCAACTGAGGGCGGAACATTAGATATTAACTGGTTGGTGTTCGTGAAGGCTCTGGTGTTCCTCGAAGGCACACCTTGCTGCCTTGGCAAAACACCAGGAGCCCAAATTATCGTACCGCATATAGGTTGCTCTATACGATAAATTATATTAATATATACGATAAATTCATATATACTACATAAGACCATGGCAATATTGCTTAATAGCATATTAGGACTTTTATAACTTAACTTATTTACAATCTTATAATATACGATCTACTCGTCCTACGTCGTGCTGTAGGAGCGATCGTGACGTCACAGAGACACACAAGATCACAAAAGAGTCATAGCCTATCGTATTTACGATACGGTCTATGGTGTCGTCAACTCTCGATAAGGTATAGGCGTCTGTCAGGGATAATGCACACACTCTCTTGCAATCAACACACACACTAATCTTGCCACTTAACACAGGTTGCAAAGTTCCAGGCAACAACCACTCACGACATTCCTTATCCCTCAGACCCTTCGTCAACACGTAATCCAGCTCTGCTTGCACCACAGGCTGTCAAGCAGGATTTATACGGTAGAGAGCCAATTTGAACCTTGCACTGTCTCCAGCCTCCATGTCGGATTCTACCCCGTACATCAGGCCTGGAGAATGAACAAACATGCGAATGTACTGCCATAGCCTAGTAAACAACTGCTGGCACTGTCTCCAGCCTCCATGTCGGATTCTACCCCGTACATCAGGCCTGGAGAATGAACAAACATGCGAATGTACTGCCATATCCTAGTAAACAACTGCCCAGCACTGTCTCCACGAACAACATGCTCATTGCCCGCCCACAACCCAGCCGAGATCACAGTTTCTACACTATAGCCTCCCTCCTTCTCCACCTTTGTTCCCAGAACAGCCAGGTCATGAGAGGGACAATCTGTACCACCTGTGCAGTCACTCTCATGGTTCATAATTGCTAAGGCCTCCCCGCCGATACCGTACATGCGCACCCCCGCATTCCTTACGACTACATCTGCCTGCGCAGCATCACCGCTTTTAGCGACATGGCCAGATACAGTCGGTCTATGGTAGGGCTGTTGCATTCGACTAGAGCAGCATTGGGAGGCTATGCGACGACCGGGCACATACACTCCACAGCCAACCTCACCAATCTGCTCAATGTCCTCCTTCTGACACCCCCCCCCCCCCCCCCCTTGGCAGCCATGGGTCGACCCTGACCTGACAACCATGTCAAAGCCTAGTCGCCCACCTTGAACCACCGAAACAACAAAGCTAACGGTCCATAAACATTCAAGTGACCTGCCCGCGGAACATCTTGCACCGCATGAGTTGTGAGGCTCGGGTGCTCGGCACGACCAGTGGGGTATGAACCGAGCTGGTGCTGGAGCGCTGCACACTGCTGCTCAGGCAGGTGCTCTAGCGCTTCCACAGCCACCAGACTCGTGTCCCCCGCCCACTGCTCCGCCGAGACATGACAATCCCAACTCTCCTCCACCTGTGCCCCATTGCCCCCCTCTCCTTCTCCACCTTGGCCGCTGCAGACCAACGCAGGGACAGTAGGCTGCTCAGGTGGTTGCCTCACAAACTCCTCCAACAGGTTCACATGACATGTTTCCCCGTCCCCGTGTTCAATAGTCCCGTTTCCACAACTCTCCTCCACCTGGGAACTACTAAGTCGCGGAGTGCCATCACGCCCAACCATGTCACTAGGGGTGACAGGTTCTGGGGCCACTCCGGAGCTCACCTCTGGGTCAAGTACTAAGCCGCTAAGGAGAGCCGCTGGAGCAAAACTCACAAAACTCCCAGCTTGAGCTTTCTCCTTCTGACCGTTCCTCCGTGGTTCTAGAGACTGAGAAATAAGCTGTGACACTTTAGATGCACGAGATTGACACCTCTCGACCAACTTCTGCCCCTTCCTACTCACGTTGGCCGCCCTCTCGGCACCGACTAAGGGTGGAACCTCAGAAGTAGGCACCGCAAAGTCATTGCCGAGAAGAAGGTCGACGCCCTCTACTGGCAGTTTCTCCACGATTCCGACATCCAACTCTCGTGTCACACCTTCAACCTCCAGCTCTACTCGAACCAACGGGTATGACCATTGATACCCTGCACCACAACTACCCGTGCCGCGTTTATAGGTTTGCCTGTAAAGTTTTCATCAATGTCAAGGAAGCACCCGTATCACGCAAAAATTCTACTCCATGCTTGCAACCAGCCCAACTCACGCAGCCGCGCCCTCTATGGTCACAAAAAGTATTCCGGACAGGTGTCAAGCCTTCCGGATACTTCTTCACTGGCAGTGCTCCAGCCTCTGAACATTTACCCCGGGCAAACGCAGACGACTTCAAAGACACTCCAATGTTGCGAGCCAAAGACACAATTGATGTAGGTGGCTTGCTAGGACAGGATCGTGCAAAATGCCCCTTCTCGTGACAATGAAAACACTCTAACTCCCCCTTGGGCTTCCCTTTAGGTGGGGAAGGGCCCGGATCCTTCTTAAACGGGACGGTATTAGGTTTATGGTCAGACTTAATATCATTGCTCTTGTTGTTTGTTATATGGTGTATCACTGACTCGGGGGGGTGGAGTGTTGCGCCCCTTGTTACCTGCATCGTTCCGTTGTGCAGACCCGCACCCACGAATCAGCGATAGCCTACGGTCAGCCATCTCAGCTGCCTCCTGTAGAGTTTTATTTTTTTTTTCTTTAAGATTCAACGTCAGATCACCGCCTGTACACTTGAAAAATTGTTCTAGAAGCATCAGCTGTTTCAACTCCTCAAACGTCGATGCCTTCTCAGAACGCAGCCAGTTTCTAAATGCATCGGACA